>JAATLQ010017669.1:1131-44372 GCA_013421005.1 Heliconius erato x Heliconius himera | reverse complement strand
GTTGCTTAGCAACGGTCGGTTGTTATTAACATGGCGGAATAAATTGCCTGTCAAACTAAAAAGTATTTTAATATGTTAATATATATCGACAATATTACAAATATGAGAAAAAAAAGTAACCTATGTTCATCCGAAGACCCTCAAGTATCTCTTTATGAGTATTTTATCACAATTGAATTAGCGGTTTGACCCTGATTGCGTAAAAGACAGACAGACAGACAGACAGACAGACAGACAGAGTTACTTTCGAATTTATAATATAGGTATGGATATATATATAGTTAAAACTTACGTATATATATGTATATATATTTAACTACAATAGCAGGGCAGGTATATGAAACTATTAAGACACCACTATAGGCCTAATTTTCGAGATATTGTTTAAGAACATCCCAAATTAATATATCCAAAACTAAAATATTATATTTAAAGAAAAATCTAGCTCTAAATAAGCATACATGACTAAACACACAAGGGTACATACAAATTAAACAAAAACAATTTCAACCTGGGAAATGCAATGAAACGCAAGGACGCTTCTATACAAAACATTGAATAACACAATCGAAGCGGCGCGTTGATTAGAACCGTGATTAAAACATTGATTAAAAAACGTACACAATGTCAAATAACGTAACTAGTGTTCCAAATAAAGGAAATGTAAGCTTAGATGTTTTTTTTATTGGAAAGTAGGGAGGGATGAAAAACAGTGGTTGTTAGCAGCTTCACGCTAAAAACCACTGTTAACGAAAGTTACCTCCTTTCCGCCTATTTTCAAGACATTGCGTTTAAAGTAGCGGAACTTAACGCTGCGCTTTACCTTTCAGAGGAGGAAAAGGAAAAATTTTCCCATTTCCTACCGGGAAACTGTGAATGTTTAAGTTTCGTTATTCTAAACACAGTATTACTAAAATTTTCTACCTAAAAATAATGAACCTGTAGAAAAATTGTTAAAAAAATTCAAGAGTTAAATAAATGTAAGCAAACTCTGTGCATTATTCAAATACTTTTAGCTGAATTCGCAACTTAAATACATATAATATATAACTTTAATTTTCGAAAGTCTAAGTTTGAAAAGCACCTATGAGTAGGTACTTATATTTATAACTAATAAAGTTACTTTACATTAATTAAACAATTAAACCTTTACAGTTTATTAACTAACATGACAACATAGAAAATATCCAACAGGACGAAATTAAAATACTCTACGAGAGCGTTTCAGAAATGAGAAGGGACAGGGAGAAGAGTGTCTCTTATATTTTTTATAATTCTGTTCTTTTCTTTTCGTCCATTTTGACACATTGTACGATAAAAAGAGGATCGCTACACTACGGTTTGTCTAACTAAGCGAGGAAAACCTACATATATGTACATAGACTCTCAGACCGTGTTACAATGAGTTACATAGAAAAGATTACCGTGATGTAATACCTATAGTCTTTGTATGTGTTCAAGGAAACAAATTGTCTTCATAATATAAGTATCGATGGCACAACACATACCTATTTTATTCCAAGTGAAATTGGAACCAACAACTATTGCATTGAATCACATCGGCGTTCTTATACACATATATATCCATATAATAAAAGAGCGTTAAAAATTCAAATTACTTCAATATAAGAGAGAGGGCATTTACAATGCAAAGTTTCATAAGTTCATTGGATCGAAGTAACACGCTCTATCAAGTGGATCTCGGTGCAATATGCAAATTTGAATATACAATAGTTTTTGTTCACAATATGCCTTCACGCTTTGTTAATTGAGTATACAAAATCCGAATTAAGCTATAAATGTCAATGTAAATTTTATTTATATTTGTAATATACAGGTTTTCTATTAGTACTAAAAATAGTTTTATTTAAAACTCTAACATGCGGCTTCGCCCACGTGGTCTAATGGTCTATCTCCGCCACCTACGGCCTTAAAGGCCGTACCCATAGCGGTCGTGGGTCGAGGGGGAGTGATCACTCACCATCGGGTGACTCTACGCTTATTTGCCTTGCCCTGTCCAAAAATGGATTCTCTCGAGCTTGCCCATTTTTTTCCAACATTTATTCTCAATATTCACAATTTCCATTGAAAAGTATCAAAGTTATATATTATAAAGAAACATACAAAATGAATCGTTCACAAATAATTGTAATTTTATTAATATCCTCTAAGTACAGAAATTTTAGAGGCCTTCGTGTGACTGTTTCCACGACGACTGTGAGTTCGATTTCCATTTGCACTTAATACTTTAATTTCCGCCCTCTGGTAACCAAGCAAAACGCGGTGTGACTTCCGCCACTCAACACACAACGTCTCAAAGATTTGACGGTAAGTAGGGAACGGAGTGCCTTAACACTGGGTTTCCTCTACTTACAGTGCGGTGTTGATTTCCACTCAGCAAACAATGTAACCCGAATTCTAAATTTGGGTGACAATTCTAAAAGAAAGTTTTGGGGTCGAAAAGAAAAAGTTTCTTAGTATCTATTGATCAGTTAGCCATGTTTCTAACTTAGACTAAAGTGGAGAAGGGTGTTCTTTATAACTATCTTCCTTATAGAGTCTTCCTTACCATCCTACATTAGCTCGATAAAATATATAACAACAACTTAACCTATCAAGTAATATCCGTACGAGTTCACTAATCACTAAAAATGTAAATTTAAATTGAAAAATAAAAAAAAAAATTAGCTTCCAGAAGGGTAGGCAGAGGAAACCTAGTGTTAAGACACTCCGTTCCCCACTTTCCGCATAGTTTTGAAGACATTGCGTGTTGAGTGGCGGAACTCAACGCCGCGCTTTGCCTCCACACCAGAGGGAAGAAATGAAAATATAAAAGTAAATAAATATTTCATCTTCTCGAGTGGGAATCGAACCCACAACCAGTCGGTTTTACAGTCACTCTTTGTGCCGCTGCGCCACGACTGGCCTCAATTTATAAATATAAGACATATTATCTACTCTAAACAATAAAAAAACTAAAGACAAAACACACATTCAACAGCACCGATCATTTCATCGCAACCTGCATTGATATCAAAGCTATAAATCGATTTATTACCAGTTAATACTTCCCCATACATTGGCAATAAGACACGAACAAGCTTATCTTTCCCGTCCATTAGCCAATTGAAAGGCGCACTTTAATATTTTTTTGTACGAAAATCGATATATCTAATTTATTTACCTAGTGTAGGTAGTAAGTAGTGTTTTTTAAGTAAAAATATTAATAAATTTTAAATCACTTTTACTTTTAGATAAAGAGAAATTTGCATATACTCGTAAGCAACAATATTGCTATGCATTGAAATCAAATCTATAAATCAGTGTATTACCCGTTAATACTCTTCCCATACATTGGCAATAAGACGTTATCTTTCCTGTCCATTAGCCGATTTTAAGGAATGAAAAGAGATAGAGTATGAGAGAGGAAAGAGAGAAGAAGAAGAGAGAGAGGGAACCACTTTAATTTCTTTTACGAAATGATACGTAATTTATTTACAAACTTAGTGTGTATATTATACATATCTCGTCCAGGAAAGTTTAGATAGACTTTTTTGTCTACTTAATTTATTTTGATTAAACTTGGACTGTTTCCTAAGTTAAAATATAAATACAATTTAAATCACTTTTATGTTTAGACTTTTAGTTTATGAGAAATTTGTGTTTGGCGTTTGGCTAACATACAAACAACGATATAGTTACTTACTTAGAAAACGTATAAAAATTTGAACGTAGCGGGACTCGAACTCCGCTTCCTGGAAACCGACCAGGCGCTCTGACCACTAAGCCATACGTCGAAATTTTTATACGCTTGTTACAACTTATTTATGTTGTTAGCATCTCTGTAGGGAGATTTTTACAAATTTCCGCTACCCAAAGATAATTTACCGAGAATTATCGTCTGGCAAGAGAGAATGCTATTTATTAAATATTTTTAACATTTTTTAAAGTGTTATTCCCAAAATACTTATTTAGAAAACGTATAAAAATTTGAACGTAACGTTTTTATACGTTTTCTAAATAAGTATTTTTCGTTCCTAAGTATGGAATAACACTTTAAAAAAATGTTAAAAACAATATAGTAGTTATATCCATTGATATCAAAGTAATAAATTTGTCAATTACCAGTTAATACTCTACGCCGTACATCGGCAATAAGACGTGTACAAGCGTATCTCTCCCGTCCATTAGCCGATTGAACGGCGCACTTTTGTTTGCAACAGCATTGTTGCGATTTACGTGGCCCAAATGCATAGTGTAGCCGTGTTTCTTTGGAGGATAGTAAATGAAATTGGAGAGGAAATCTATATGTAGGTAAATAATATTATATTATACATGTTTCCAACAGAAATGTGTTAATAGCTCTAAAACTACTGGGTCTATTTTGATGAAACTTAAACCTCTCCCTAGGTTAGATTTTTAGTATTTAAAAGAAAAGCACCATCTTGAGATTTTAATTTTTATTTTCGCAAGTGTTGTGAATATATGCCACGTAATTTAGCTTATTTGCTTGGAAAATTAAATAGATAATTCCACTTAAACCTTATCGTAAAATGTACATGTCAAATTATAAGCTCCATATCTATCTATAGTTATGAAGTATTATAATTTAGAGCCTTCTTAAAAATATATCAAAAAGCAGCTTTACTCTTTTTTACACCCAATTTACAAGACATAACGCGATTAAACTTGAATAATTATTCCTCCGACTGGGCATCGAACCCACAACAATCGCATATACAGTTAAACCCACAATGACGAATAATAATAATATATCACATCTTGTTATAAACGATCGTCTGGCATATAGATATTAATTTATTAATAGAAGCTTTCAGCACTCACTTAACGCTGTTACAATATGACGTTCGATGAATAGGCCCCGATCTCTTGTGGCCGTGTAATGTGGATATCAACAACGGTCGTGATGAAATATTAATATCGATATTTTATTATTTTATTAGCTTCACGCATACAGTATAGAGGGCTGAGGGAATTTAGTGTTAAAACACTCCGTTCCCCACGCACTAAACAATTTTTGAGATATCGCGTATTAAGTGACAGTACTCAACGCTGCTTTGTCTTCTTACCAGAATTAGGGAATGTAATAATTTTTGTCATACCAGAGGCAATCGAGCCCATAAACATCGCTCGTGCTGACAGTACATTACCACTGCGATACGACGAATAAATAAATTGTATTTTTTTTTAATGTTATTCCACACTCAAGAATGAAATATACTTATTTAGAAAACGTATAAAAAACTTTTCTAAATAACGTTTTCTAAAATAGTAAATAAATTGTACTTTTAGAAATACAACTCACATTGTACCTACCTACTTACTACGGGCGGGCTAAAAGCGTTTTACTATTAGACACAATCCAAGTGTCTCGTCGTCTGCTTTATATAAAAATAGTAAAAGCAAAATACGAGTTTTTTAAAAAATATATAAGCAAACGAACAAAACTAGCTTTCTACAAAAGTTCAAACATTCAACATTGTAGATTTAAATAGAAAAAAGTTCTGCTGTTTCTGCCGAAATTCGGACATTTTTTTTTATTGGAGATAGGCAAACATTTCAATTACCACCAAGTGATATAAGTGACGATGCGAACGTTGGTGGAGCATGCTTACCTAGATAGTGCCTATTCACTCTTGCCTTGAAAAGGTCCAAGTAATACTTAGCGGGGAACACTTTCGGCAGGCAGGGAGTTCCACTCTTTAGATTTATTACTGCTGCATACGAAAAGGAGGTATATCGACGACATATGGGTGAAATCCCAGCCTACGTCTAGTGCCCAGTAGACGGAAAGGAAGAGGAGGAGAAGAGGGTTCTAGGTCATGCAGCGCTGCTGCAACATATCGACAAGTTAGCTACTTTTCGTCGATGTTCAAGGCTTTGCAATTTTGTCTCAACAACAACATTGCGTGTTTAGTATCGAAATAATATTTTACCCTTCCCGAGTGGTTATCGAACCCACGACCATCGCATTAACAGAGGACAATGGACACTCCATTGGCACTAGGCACTATGTTAAATATGTCTATCGTTCCATAAAAATAATGCATAAATACAATAATGATAATACAGTACGTACTACGTATTTATATGTTTGACATAGTTTCTTCAGTAATTGTGGATATTTAGACACTCAAAATGTTCAAATAATGTTTTGATAAATAAGTTATCAAATACTTCAGCTTCTCCAATTCTCCAAAAAATTGGTTTAAAGAAAGAAGAGTCTTTTAGAGAAGAGACTTTTTAAAGAAAAGTGACTCTTTTACTACTTTCACAAATTTTCTATATTAATCACTTTAAAGAGAATCCATCTCTCGTATTTTTATATCTTTAACAAAAAAATGAATATACCCACAACGTCTAGCTCATATTATTAGACACTTCATGTATTATGTATGAAGATCTTGATAAAACCATTGTAGTGCAATTTTATAAGTGCAGTTTATATGAAAGTGTCGTCACTTAGCTTCTTCGTGGGAATCATCTTAAGATTCATCTTGTGGGAAGCGAACGTTAACATATTAAAATTTCTTTACTAATATTATAAAGCTTTAAATGTTTAGTTTTTTTTCAGCTTCACGCTGTATACCGCACCGCAGGGTAGGCAGAGGGAATCTAGTGTTAAGACACTCCGTTCCCCACTTTCTTCTGAATTCTGGAGGCATCGCGTGTTGAGTTGCAGCACTCAACGCCGCGTTTAACCTCGACACTAGAGTGAAGAAATGGAAATATAAATTTAAGTAAATATTTCATCTCCTCGAGTGGGGATCGAACCCACAACCAGCCGGTTTTACAGTCACACCTCGTGCCGCTGCGTCACGACTGGCCTTTAAATGTTTTGTTAAACGAGCTTATCTCGGGAACTGCTGGTTTGAATTGAAAAAATATTTTTGTGTTGAATAGTTTATTTATCGAGAGTGGCTATAAGATTATAGTATAATATAAAATGAATATAGTATAATTTAAAAAATGTTAATGGAAACCTCTGTACGTCGTCTGCGGTCAGAGTTGACTTGGGCACTCGTGTCACATTTATCACATATATATTTTTTAGTAATTATTTCCACTCACACATGCGAGTGAAATCGCAGGTACAAAGTAGTTAATAAAAACGTAAACAGATACCTCCTAAAAATATTTTATTTTCATACAAACCCTTGTTAATTAAGAGCGTCCGTCCTAACATTTAACAAATTAGTCTGAATGTTAAGCCGCAATAACTGTGATTAAAGTTTCCAGTCGAAAGTTAAAACAGTGTTAGTATAAGGACTCTAATAATCTAATAGGGGGAGCTTTAATTATTTATTTATAAATAATTTTAGAATAAAGTTTTGCATTTAGTGATGTAATTAAAGATTGTTAATCTATGAAGTTTATAAAATTTTGTGTTGGGAAGTTCATGACTGTTATACATGCATTACTGTAGAAAAAAGGATCTAGTGCTTTTAAGGCATTATGTGATAAGTGGCGGAATTTAACGCTGTGTATCTTTTTACTAAATAGAGAAACTGAGGATCGAACCCACAACCGACCTCTTTGACAGTCAGACGCTGTGGCGCTGTCCTACGATCGCTCCCCCAGTTTTCTTAAACAACCTTTAAAAAGCAAATAATAAGATTCACAACAACAAATGTACCGACTCATCTCAGCATCATTTGCAACTATGAGAACATCTGCGATACAGGGTGTAATTTTTCATCGCCAACTGCCCCTCGTAGATAAGAAACGTGAAATTTCACAGCTCTTTAACGATGAAAATTGCACTCCATCTATTAATTTTGTTATATTTTGTTTTTGAAATTCAAGTTATGGAAGCAGATAAATATTTTCTCCTTTGACTAATGCTTTTAAAATTTTATGGTTTTATTATGAAGACTTAATTCATTTAAAACGTATGGTTTAATAAACGTATATATAAATACATTAATTGGTTATTTTAAACTAACAAGCGTTTTAACCGATAACAATATTTATGTGCAAAAGGCTGTATATCTTTATTGCTAGTATATATCTTTTGTAAACGCTTATCTTTTGGAAATAGCTAGCTGTATATCTTTTGTAAACTCCTAGTGAAGTATATTCTTTTTTATTATTAGCAGCACTCTTTTCTCTTCTCTCTCTCTCTCTCTCTCTTTAGTGCTCTTTGCTAAATTATGCCGCTAGAGGAATTGGTTGTTGATTGACGGAACTTAACACAGTGCTTTATCTCGTTAACAGAGAGAGAAAATGAAAATTATCCCTCAAAATGGGAGAGTTGTTAGGAAAAAAGCCGAGGGAAATTTTCCCCCCGTATTCAAATTTTCACACAATATTACTATACTACTAGAGCTGGGTAAGTTATTTTCAAATAACTTAAATATATTCATTGTCCGAGTAGGGTCGGATCTAAAAGCATAACGATTGCACATGAGACGCTCGCTGTCACACTGAACTCAACATCAGAAATTTTTATTTTTTTTATAGTAAAACATAAATATTAAGTATTTGCAATTAATAACTGTCGACATTTAATATTTAAAAAAAAGTCTATATATTTTAGTATCACATACAATTTTTGTACATAAAATTCTCCAAAGGGACATCCGTCGCTCGAACGATTCACGGCTCAGTGATCCGATGAAACTGAAACCTAGATTTAGATTAGGCCACAGGATGCAAACGGGTTTAATATTTAAACAGTCTTAGGCTAAATACTACTTATAAAGTAATTTAATAGGACAATAAAAATAGACTAAAAATAAAAGTTGGTTGTGAATTCGAAATTAAAAATTAAGGCCGTCGTGGCTCTGGGGCAAATGCGTGCGACTGTAAACGCGACGATAGTGGGCTCTATTCCCACTCGGGAGAATGATATATATAATATTTTCCATTTTTCGCTCTGGTAACATGAATTCGACGAAAATTAGGGATCGGAAATTACTAAATGGAAACTGAGTGTCTAAACACTGGGTTACAGCGTATGTGCGGGATACAACGTAAAGCCAAAAAAAACTTAGCTAATAAGTACCTACTATCATTTAATTATTGTCAAGTGCAAGTGCAAGCAATGTGATAAATACAAAATGTTTTGCTTAGCTTCACGCGGTATCCTGCTTACCTACCAGATAGGCAGAGGTGACCTATTGTTAAAACAGTCGGATCCCCACGCACCGCCCAATATTCGAGACATTGCGTATTGAGTGACGGAACTCAATACCACGATTTGCCTTGTCACCAGAAAATGAAAATAACTCATTCTCTTGAGTTAGAATCGAACCTAAAACTGTAAAAATAATCATACTATAAAATGAAACTGTAAAAATATTAAACCCTCAAATGTTAGAATAGAAAGACTTCTTAAGATAACTATGTTCGATTAAAGTTCAAGTGCGCAAGTATGTAGGTAACAAAGAGTAAACAACGAAATGATCTAATCAGTATAGTCACATAATCTCCCATCTTCACTTAAAATTGACTGCAAACACTAAAACTTAGATAAGCACCAGCAAAGATTAAAGTGTATTTAGTAGATAGCTCAGGTGGCCGCGCAATTTATTTTTCACGCCCCAGATCATCGACAGCGTACCTGTTCGTGTATCTAATACAATAATGTTACGTACCTAATATTATTAGCTTACAATTTATAAGAAAACTGTAAGTGATTTTTATATTTCATATATTCAGTTACTTATTGACATTGTCACTTTCGATGAAATTTAGCATGTGCGTTACTTGTAGATTAGAAGTTCTTTGGGGAACATTTAGAGAACATTTCTTAAAATTCCTTCGGGAACGAAGAAAAATAACTTTAACGTTTCGATGGCAAGACGTGTTCGTGCTGGTGGCCTCCCAGCATCCGAACGATGAAATTCCTAGTGATATTAAGAATATCATGTAGGAGGAAGTATTGACTAAGTGCTTTATTATTTAAAATAAAACATTGCTGTCCTTTAAAAAAGTTAATCCATTAAGAAAGTATTAAAGTTATTGCAACAAGCGAAGCGACTAATTTACAGGCGCGAATATATTTAAGTTTATTTATATGTTGTGTAACAACACATCAAGTACTTTCATATTTTTATTATAAAAAGCACCTCATCTTAAAAAAAAAAACTTTATAGTACTCTACCACACTAGTGTATTTTCTTTCTTTCTTTGAGAAAAACGTAAGTTAATTCAGAAAACAAAAATGTTGACTCCACAAATATAATTTATTTAAATATTTCTATACATGTATACTCGTATACTAAAAAAAAATTAGACGAAGCAAAATCATTGAAAAAACCTAGTTTTAAAATATGTATATGAAATTGTGTACCACGAGCTTTCTGAACATAAAACATACTGCATGATAGGAGGGATAAGCCGAAAAGCTTCCCACTAAATAGGCTCAAGGCTCTAATCTAACCAAACATAACGACGATGTAACAATACATATATGTTACCTAATTGTGGGAATTACAACGTGTTTAATGTGGCGGGATTAGATAAGTTTTTGAATGATGCTTTCATAATAAAGAAAGCATGTGGATGTTTGTTCAAAAGTTAAAACATAACCAAAAAGTAGAGAATAGTGTCACTGGCTTTTCTAAAAATAAAATACATACAATATATACTTTTTATTACACGAGAGGGATCAATTTAATTTTTTTTAATATAAAATGTTATAAAGAACACATTTAAAAATATAAAAAAGCGCTCTTCCGACGGTGGAACAAGGGTCCAATCAATCGATATCTAGGACTCCAGAGAAAGAAGCCTCCTCACAATGTCACAAGTAAAACTGCCTTCTGCATCCGGTTCTTGATCCAACAGTTAAGCGATAACCTCTTAAGATGTTAGTCGAGGCTTTTAGCTATTAAACCGTAAACTGAAACCACTATCCTCGCATAATGACAGTCGCATTGACATCTCACATGGCAATAATCTCATGGGCTAAGTCGAAATAAAATTAAAAAAAAAACAAAATAAAAATATATATGAGTTATTACGCATCTAATTTATGATGACCGAATGTTCAAATAATATAATTAAAATAATAAGTCGAAGCTAGACACAAAGAGTGACTTTTAACGCGACAGGTTCTATTCCGAATCGACAAAATGAAAACGATGTTGAGTTCCGCCAACAACAGGTCATGTCAACACGCAATGCCTCTATACAACACGGCGGAAAATGCAAGGTGCGGGATACAACGTGAGACTAAAAAAAACAAGTATTATAAGTTATTGTTTCAATATGAAAAACAGTCAATCGTAAAGATTGACACGTGGGTGAAAGACTGGACGAAAATATAATACGCTAAAAGCTTATTTCGAAAACATACAATTTTTAACGTAGCGGGATTTTTTTATACGTTTTTTAAATAAGTATTTTTCTTTCCTAAGTGTAGAATAACGTACAGCGAGGAGACGTCTCTACGCAAAACCAAAGTGTTAAGCCTTTCATAGATTGTATGCGATCAAATGGTTCAAGCTGTAAATATCTCTAAGCTAACAACAACAACTAAATGTCTGACATATCAAAGAATAATAGCATTTGGAATTACCATCAATCATTATTCGGTCATTGGCCACCCTTTAAATGTCGAAGAAACCGCAAAATGATCTTTACCTCAATCGTTACTTCCATTCTTACCAAACAGATTTATGAACAGATGTACGTACCTGAAAAACAAAGAAAACAAAATATTAACAAATATATTATCCCACTAAAACAGGCGGAGGGAACCTAGTGTAATAAAACTCCTTTTCGACCAATTTTTGGAGTCATTGCGTGTTGAGTCCCCGCCGCGCTTTATCTTGTTACCAGAGCTAATAAAAATAATTTATCTCCTCGGGTAGGCATCAAAACCAAAAGCGTCGCGTCCTCAGCCACTGTCTGAGTTCCTGCGCCACAACGGCCTCAAAAAAAAATGCTTTTATTGCAATTTACAGTAAACAGGTACACAGTAACTGGTTTACAGACCTACTCAGGGAAATGTTTTTTTTTTCATTTTCTCGCTCAGGTAAGTACAGAGATGCAACGACAGATACGCAACGATGCGCTATGCCGCTGAAAACGCAATGTTTGGAAAATAGGTAGCGAAAAGTGAAGAACGGAGTGTCTTGACACTAACACTAATCTACCCGATTGTTGCTCCCACTCCTATACACCAAAAATACACCAAAAATTGTAAGCCTGTTAAATTACTATTATATTTAAAAACCATTAAACAATAAAATATTCTGTTGCAAATAAATAAAATACTTAATTAAACATGTACTAATAAAGTAAGAACAAATAATAATATATATAAATCTTCGACTTTCTTCAGCCGCAAATAGGAGCTAATCAAAAAGCATCCATCAGGATTACATAAGGCTATCTTCCTCATTTGCCGATAGATTTTAATTTACACCTTATTGTTATTAAGACAAAGTCGTTTTTCTTTTATGCAAACAGGTTAGGAAACAAAAAAATATTGCTTACTTACTAACCTTAATACATAGAGAATAAGGTTGAAGTTAGAGTAAGCAGGTAATAGATGTAAAATTCAAACACGTGGGAAGAAGGACGCGCGAGTGAAAGTTCGCACTCGAAGCAAAAACCACAATGGGTTGTGGTACAATTCACAAGATGGTGTAGTTTAGATTTAGTTGGCACGTTTAAAGAAAAATGCACTAGTTTATATAAGTCATACATACATGATGAATATATTATCTCTATAGGAATTATACAATATTTATTAAACTATACTGTTAAAAACATTTAATTACATCGTAATTTGTTACTTGAAATTATTCGACAGCGTTTGGCGCTTTGTAATCTCTAGCTACTCCTCTAACAATTAAGAGTCAGGCTAAAAAATATTTAACAATAATTTAAATTCGCATGCCACAATCATTATAAATGATAAAAATATTTATATGTTTATGTAGCAAATAGTATTTTTAGGCGTCTAATTGCGTAAATCTTGCGCATAATTCTTTACCACATAGTAAAAAACTACATAACTAAAAAAAATAAGCAAAAACAATAAAAGTTTATAAGCCCAAAAAACCAAACCAAAAAAAAAAAACAAAAAAAATCGGGACTTCAAAAATAAAGTTATAAATTATGAATAGTAAATAAAAAGTGATAAAATCAAACCCGCTACATCCTATCAATTGTATCCAATTTTCCCACCCGTCGCTCACGCTCCGTGGCATCAACATACATTTTTTGCCATACGTTGCGAATATCGAAACGTAACGTAAAAATTACGTGCAATGATTACGAGGCACTGCACTGGTGTTTAAGTGCAAGTTGTTGTGTTTAACGAAATGACGTCAGTTTTTTTTAATTGTCTTATATTATAGTTAATTTTTATAGATTAATTAAGATTTTGAAGATGTCGTGTTGGGGCAAAGACACAAAAATTTACGGTTCGTGGAGAGCGGAGTGTCTTAACATTAGATTCCCGTCGCCTTCTCTGCTATACAGTTAAAAATATATAGATTCTATTATAGTGCATATAGGATGTAATTAGTACAGGATGTTACTATATACTATGTAGGCATTGCGTTTGACTGTATATGGAACGGATGTGGATTCAATTGCCACTCCAAGTAATGAAATATTTTCATTTCCTCCCTTTGGTACAAAGCACAGCGAAGTTTCGCTCAACAAGTTATGTCTCGAAAATTGGCCGATGTTTGGGGAACGGCACTCTATACTCGTTTTCCGTTCTTAACACAAGGTTCCCTCTTCCATACAGCGTAAAGCTAAAAATATTATAGAAGCTATCTTGGTGCAGTTAGGCTGTATTTGATTGTATTGGGGTAATATTTATGTCTATAATTAGCTCTATTACGTCAGTCTTATTAAACATTTTTTTTATATTGGGTTTATTATTGGGGCGACGCGATGCGTCTAAATATTAAACATTATATATTTTTTTCGCGACATTAAAATATTTATTAGTTTTTTACACAAGCGTCAACTTTCTTATATATGGACCAATGCTTTCAAAACCTATTACTGTTAGAAATAATGAATATAATGTTTCCAAAAAAAATTATATTACAAAATTATGTTAAAAGAAGGAAGATAAAAAAAATACAACTCCACATTTGTTCCTAATAAAAAAAAATATTTATCAAAATGAGTACTTTTAGAAAGGAAATAAAAGTAAAAACTGCTATCCCATCACTTCAGTTAACATAAAACTTTGAATGAACTTATGATATCAAACTTAAAGTAGGTACCAGAGCGATATTTCTTATTTTTTTATTATGTCGGACTATCTTTTGAATAAAACTTTTAATAGAATACGATGCGACTTACACGTTATGAGCAAAGTTTGAGAACAGACGACGTAAGAGTATTATAAGATAATATTATAAATGTGAAGTAAGATTAAATGAACGCATTGACACATGTCGGTGTTCAACTTATGAAGTTTCAAAGAGTGGAAAGAGTTTATACACCAGTATATATAAATTAAAGGTTATAGTTTGTATCTATTAATAAAAAAAAATAGATTTTTTTTTGATAAAGTGCACTGATAATTTTTACATTAAAATATGTTTTAAAATGCGACCAACATCGTAAATTATTATATATGTATGCAGCATAACACGTAGAAATAATAGCAGATTTTACAATTAAATAAGATTTTTTATTTCATTTAATATGTTAAATAAATATTAAATGAACACAACAATCATTATAAAACTTTAAAATAACACAAAAACAAAACGAAAGAAAAATGATGCAATAACAAAATATTTCCACCAATCAAAGTAAAGTGTATATTTAACCTATATATTGAAAATACATGAAAAAAATATTGTACCACAGATACATATAGGCTTTGATTCGCGCTTGCAGCTCCACAGGGGTAAAAGAGGTCAAGACTGATTACACGAACACATACGATGCCTAACTAACATCGAAATTAGGTCACGAGTCTTAACTGATGCGCTATCATGTTTTGATTTGTAATTCTCTATATTAAATAACTTTATTGGAGTGATGTGATTTTTTTATTTTTCTATAAAAAATATTAAATATTGAGCAATTATCTTCTATATCTTTACACTGCATTCTAACAGGGAGGTAACAGAACGGAGCGCTAAGCTTTACGGTCTCTGCATACCTCTTTCGCCTCGTCCACTGTCATCAACTTATACACATACATGCCTTCCGGGGGGCTTCATGCTTTTTACGTGATTTCCAGTATCTCTGATATTGTGTTTTCGAAGATCTTCCCCTCCCACCTTTGTAACCGCTTACTTTTTCTTCATAAATCTTTTTTGCCATTCATTCTTTTCATCACTCATTCTTTCGAAGTGTCCGAACGAATACGACGTGACGTAAGCACTTCTTCTACATTCTCACCCTGACAGCCTCGCTAGTACCTGCAGTTCTGTGTATTACTTCATTGCAGATTAGATCAGCTAAATTTTACGAAGAGATCGCATCTCCAAATTTATTCATCTTTTTTTTATTATTCTTCTATATCCCCGTTTCACGCTTCCGTATAACAGCATCGGTATGAACACTGCATTGTGTACTTCCAAATGTACAACCGTGCTGTCGATCTTCCATCTCTACTGAACATACTACCCAAATATACCTATCACATCGTTCACTTGTGTTGATATCTTCTACATTTTTTACAGTTGGGATTGTCGACATCGACGTCGATCGTGAGTATACCGATTTTTTTATATTGAATAAATCTTAGTTTTTTCCATCTAAGCTATCATAAACCAGAGAATAAAATAATAAGTCATTCATTCCTAGAGTGGAAAAACGTAAAACAATGTAAATAAAGATAACCAATGACCCTATAATTATTAAAAGGAATCACTATAAACAACAATATCAACTTAACATAACACATGAAACACACTTAAAGCTTAACAAATATATTTGTAACATAGGAACGGGCCAATAAAAAGTCAATTTTGTCGAATAACTTGGCCTGAGCGCTCTAAAGTAGAACAATATTTAAAAAGTTGGGCCGGACGATACGCCCGAGATACTGACTGAGACTGAGATATGGGCAAGCTTTGAAAACTTCAGAGGGACGTTTAATCCATTTTGCAGTAAAAATTCTCAAGTCAGCATTGCTGTTGTGAAACAATTGCTTGTAAAAGTTATGAACACACGTACCTACATGTAAAGTGATTTAAGATTGACGTATTGTTGGTTATGGATGTTACGGTTTAGAAAGAAGTATAACAAATATTAACGACGTCGTGGCGCATGAACACAAGAGTATGACTGTAAAGTGATGGTTGTGGCTTTGATCCCCCCCCTCTCGGGGGAATATATTATTATTTATATTAATAATAAAGTTTTTAACGCCTCGAAAAATTCGATAGCAAGTCTCGAACAGTATGTCCCAAAACTAGGTTCCCTCTGCCTGCACTGCAATATGCGGGATATAGAATGAAGCTGTTAAAAAATATAAGTAAAATAGAATTATAAATTAAATGGCATGCAATTCTACTGATAAATATATTTAAAAACAAAACTTGGATATACTAAAACATATAAATGTCGGTTTGTCTATTTTTAGTTACGATTTACGTTAGCTTAGATTATCAAAAAATTATCAAAAATCCATTAGGTTACATTAAATTTAAAATATATCAAGTATGCTAAAAATAAATTACACCAAGAAAATGGTTGTACTCTTGTATATTATTTTTATTATTGATGAAAGCGAGGTGTAAGTTTTGAAAATTATAAAATATGAAATACAGTAATTATTTCATATTAATTCAAATAACATTTACCATATTAATAAAGGATCAATATCACTATAAAACCGAATCCCGTTCATATCGGAGAGACGCGTAAAACCAAATACAAAATATAAAAGGAATACACACAAATACCACATAAATACATCTTATTTTCTCGACGAACCAACTTGTATGACAAATTGCCACTATCTGTCATAGTTCCCCTTTCGAATTCTCATTAAAACCAATTTTCGCCATATAAAAATCCATTTCTCTTTGATAAAGTAACTTTTCCTGTTATCTATTATGTACCAAGTTTTTGCCACCGGGGGCGACCGCTTCAGGCGACGACAGAGATAACATTAAATAATGTATATCCGAAATTATTATACATAATATATGTAAGTATGTACGCCTAAAGAGACGCAGTGGTAAACGTGACGGTTGAGGGTTCGATTTCCACTCGTGGATTAATATTTTCCGCAATTAATATAAACTAGAATTCGGCGGAAAGAGAAGTGTCTTAATGAGAACGAAGTGTCTTTACATTAGGTTTCCAGGTTCTCTCTGCCTATCCTGCCATTTTGCGGGGTACAGCGTCAGCTTGAAAAAAATGTAAGATGATCCATTCTTACTAGGGGGATTAATTATTTTTTACTTCTCGTTCAAGTAACAAGACAAAGCGCGGCTTTGAATGTCACCACTCAATACTCGACGTCTCGAAAATTGGGCGGAAAGTGGGGAACGAAATGTCTTAATACTGGGTTGACATACAAAAAAATATTGCATAAGTATATTATTATACTTTAACCAAATTCAATCAAAGTTTTGATATAAAATATTTGAATAGAAAATGGTACTATCTACGTTACGCGACTAACAGAGTACGCCCGAGGGTGGACGCGATAACGGAAATGGACCTTATTTAAAGAATATAGTATCGATTTACGTATCGTTACTACTTATTCACGTTTTCTCTGAAGTAACATTATAAAATTATGATATACTAGCTTTTATCGGCGGTTTCACCGTTATTGTTACATGTATTGTGAGGTAGTTGAAAATAAAAAAACAAGGTAGTGTCGGCAAACTATGACAAAACCACCGACACTAGTCTTACAGGCATGTCTTACGCATTTCGTTATATCGGTATAATAAGTTATTTATTATAGGTCAGTCGTGACGTAGAGACCAGTCGTGGCGCAGCGGCACAAAGTGTGACTGTAAAACCGACTGGTTGTGGGTCTGATACCCACCCGAGGAAATGAAATATTTACTTAAATTTATATTTCTATTTCTTCGCTCTGGTGTCGAAGCAAAGCGCGGCGTTGAGTTCTGCCACTCAACACGAAATGCCTCTAGAATTCGGCAGAAAGTGGGGAACGGAGTGTCTTAACACTATGTTACCTCTGCCTACCCTGCTGTGTGCGGGATACAACGTGAAGCTGATTTTTGATTTTGTTATGCTGTATAGGTATAATTAATGCTATATAATTATTAGAATTGCAAATTATAATGTGTTGAACCTAATAAGTGACCTAATGTAGGTGTACCAGTGTTTGTGAAAAAAAAACTACAAGTGTTTTTCTGGGCTCTCCTTGCAAAAATATTCAAATATGTAAATTAAACTTTTACAGGTCACGTCATATAATAAACGAGTAGACTATAAAGCTTCCTCGATAAGTGGACTTATCCGGTAAACACAAATAATTTTCAATTCGCACCAGTAGTTCCCGAGATTAATGCGTTTAACCAAACAGCTTCATTAGTATAAATTAAGCCAATCGCTCATATGCGATAATACATTACACAATACACACTACCACCAGAATTACGACTATATGTGGATCATAGGTACAAATCTAATGAACTTTTTTTTTATTTTAATATTATGAAACTAGAGACACTAGGATCGTACCATTTTTAATCTACTACCTATAATTTAATTTCCAAATTATCATTATTTTGCACATTCATTGAAACATGTACCTAAAACCATACTATTAATATTAGGTATTATTTAATAACTACTATTTATGTAATAAAAACATAATATATTGAGCAAGGACAGAAAGGGCAGACACGATAAAAAGGGCACAACGTTAAAGAATGTCTAATGTCCTTTATTGATTTATTGGCCGCGGCTAGAGCACTGTCAGCTTATTTATAGTACGTAGTTTGTTGACTTGTAGAATAGAATATTTATGTTATTATTGCCTTTTTTTATTTATTTTAATTCTTTCTTTTGGCAACAAGAAAATAATGAATAATATATTAAAAGAAAATGAATAGCCTTTAAATGATATTAGATAACCATTTCAATATATAATTCATTATGATATTATACATTCATTTATTATACATATACCTTGACAACAAAAGAAGCCTCTATCTACAAAGGAAGCCAACTCTTTATTTCGACCTCACGTAACCGTAGCAATAATACTGACGCTACTGAACCTCAATATTACACAATCAGGCGTAAAATATTCTGTGTGACTTGAATATTGTTAGGGAATTATTATTTAATATTCCTATAGAGCTTTAACTTATTTTGGCAAATAAAGTAAAAAAAAAGTGTCAGTAAAGGAGCGAGTTAAGAAGTAGAAAAAGGATGGTCGTATGTTCGATGCCCAGTCCTAAGAATATTTTATTCAAACAAGCATAAAAACGCGAAATCTGTGTGTGCTAATATGACTAATACATGAAATAGAAAAAAAAAGGCGATATAACAGAAACCTCAATTCTATTTACATACATTACAGATATTTTATTTCGTTCATCTTTCACTTATTTTCTACTAAACTTGCGGAAACTTACTTAAGATTTTAATTTCAAATATATACAAGTATACATGCTTGACTTAGAGCTAACGTATGTACGTTACATACGTTAGCTCAAAGTCAAGCACATTCAGAAATTGATACAATAATTAGATATCTTTAGGTATTCAGTTATGCGGAATGTAACATGACATTTAAGGAATTTAATGATAATCTTGTACAATAGCTATGAAGGAAACATAATATGTATATATACCTTTTTACTAATATTGTAAAGCTGGAAGGTGTGTTTAGTGAAGCGCGATAATCTCAGGAACTACTGATGCGAATTAAAAAAATATTTTTGTGTTGGATAACCACAAGTCTAGGAAAGTTATACACAACTATAAAACATTACGTTAATTATTCGAAATATTTTTTAATTGTTACGTTTCGGAACACGTAAGATGTAAAAACGGGATTTTCCTCGCTCCGGGAACAAGACAAAGTACAGCGTTAAGGTCCGCCACGTCTCGGAAATTGGGCGGGAGGTGGAGAACGGAGTGTCTTAACGCTAGAACCTTTTTGCCTACCCTGTGCGGGATACAACGTGAAGCTAAAAAGCACTTATATTATAGATTGTAACATACAACCTACTTATAAGAAAAGACGACGACGAAACTTTCGAGACATGCGGGCCACCTTGCCTTGGTTTCTAATTTGAAATTTTCCAAAGTTGTTCAAACTTTATTTACGTCTCAGGAATAAAATGGAGAAAGAATATTAATTAGCCATTGAGGAGATATCTTTTATTGAATTATTGTCTGCTTAAAATGACAAAGTTGGCGGAATTAGTTTCTTTTGTCATCTTTGCATTTTTAGTTACTCAACGTAAAAATAAGAAAAGAATTGTTAGACGTAATAGTTAAAGCGCAGCACAGTGTCTGACTGTAAACACAAAGGTTGTGGGTTCGATTCCGTTAGCTTTGTACAAAACACCAAAAAAGACATTTTTTATAGTCCATACTCATTTAAACATCACGATTTTGCTCCTGTTTCACGTAGCTGAAATTAAATTCCATTTCATATCTTGTCTAAACCAGTATTCAAAAATGCAAGCTTATTTGGCAAGCTTATTTCTGAAATGATATTTGCATTAGATTTACAAATAGTATGTGTAATGTAATAAGATTGGACAAAATGAGACAAATTATACTTATATATTTTTTTTTATCTATACCTGCTGAATTGAGTTTTATAATTAAATTACAATAATAATTGACGAAATCGAAACTTAACCTAACCCCTTATACAAAAAATATTAATAGCAACTGAGCTTTTATTTATGCGATGTACCTAATATTGCCTATGCAAAAATATGTAATATGAACCAGTAGTTCCCAAAATTAGCATGTTCAACAGAACAAACTCTTCAGTTTTACAATATTAGTATAGAAATATAGACAACCAAATATTTATAACTTTACTATCAACTGTCACATACAAATAAGCAAGTACGCGTAGGTGCAGCCCCGAGCCCGGCACGGATGTCGCGTGATGCCTTGTGAAATACATATACATGCAGACGTAAAGATATATTTATTTATAGACTATTTATTTGCGGCACTAGCGATTGACATAAATGATTAGTTATTGATTTTATTCATTGTTATCGAAAATGAAAATGATAGATAAGTACAAATGCAGTTTAAATTAAAATCTGCATATTGTGTTTAAAATCTTACATATTTGAGGCCGGTCGTGGCGCAGCGGCACGAGGTGTGACTGCAAAACCGACTGGTTGTGGGTTCGAATCCCACTCGAGGAGATGAAATATTTACTTAAATTTATATTTCCATTTCTTCGCTCTGGTGTCGAGGTTAAGCGCGGCGTTGAGTTCTGCCACTCAACACGCAATGCCTCCAGAATTCGGCAGAAAGTGGGGAACGGAGTGTCTTAACACTGGGTTCCCTCTGCCTACCCTGCTGTGTGCGGGATACAGCGTGAAGCTACTTTAATTTTTTTTTAATCTTACATAAGGAATCTTGGACAATGTATTGGGGATAGCGATAGTAATTTAAATATAATCATTCCCCTAGATGGGATTGAATCCTCAGTGTCTACAGTCAGACGTCGTCCCATTGCACAACACTGAAATTACTAAATAACACATTTTTTCGTGCACTACTAAATGTGCTAGAGAATGTGTTTTGAGTTATAAATTACATTAAAACTCTGAAGAGTACTACTATTCACGTCCTAGCTCCGTCTCCAGATCAGATTTTATTACGACCTTATAAAAATCAAACAAAATTTGAAAAAAAAATAACAGCCCGACCAAAAACATTACTATCTAGTCTTGACACAGTGCTAAACTAAGAACCACTCTAATCGGTTGGTCCATCCAGTTATCGACAGGCAGACAGACAGACAGACAGACAGACAGGTTAAACTTTTTGCGCCAGAAGTTAAAAATTATATTTAAGAAGGGAATAAAATTCGTAAAGAAACGAAAGTATGAACGAATGATATGCCAAAACCAATAAGGGTCAACAAAAATCAGATGATAATTAAAATAAATCAAAATATATATTTTTAAATTGGCTATAAAAAAATTTAGCTACCTCTACAGTAGAGTAACACACACTACAGTACAAATCTGTCAGTTAATTAGGTAGCTTTAATGAATCGGTGTTATATTGCCCGCCGCAGCGACCGCACGACATTAACGAAATGAACAAGTACTTTTATTATATTTTAAAAGCATTGTTTACACGTATCCAATTATAATCATATGGAATTTAGTAAAAGGATTTCAATCTGCATATCAAAATATTACAATGACGAAGAATTCTTGTAAGTAAATACATGTAGTGCCTCCTCTTTGAATTTTAAGTAAGACATTAAGTTCTCATTAAGACATTTCCATTCCCCATATTCCGTCGAACTCTGAAGGTGTAGCGTATTGAGTAGCGAAACGTATCATATTTTTATACATTACCAAAGAAAGGAAAAGTAAAAATATAATATTTCATTCCTCTGAGTGGGGATAGTATCTAGTATATAAAAAATCATTACATTGCAAAATTATTACTACTTACTGTAATACTGCTTAAAAACCGTCTTAACGAATCGTAAAACTAAAACGTAGATTCTATTTCGACTCCGGTATTTTTTTCATTTCAAATTATTTTTATATTTTCGCACTGGAGACCAAGACAAGTCTCAATACACAATGTTACGTAAATTGCTAAAAAATATTAAAAACAACAAACTAATCTCAATAATTTATCTTTTGACAACAGCTCTCAAAGCCTAATAAGTATATACACAAGCTTTCAATATTAAATAGTCGATATTAGTCGATCCAGCCTTTGGAGTTTGATATCTCTCTAGTACATTAAAGCAAGTATTCCTAGAAATCCTTTTTCTGACTTGGACAAGTTGATTTCTGATGTACATTTAATCTTAATGTAGTTTCATTGAAGATTCTTTTTTAAGAGATTTAGATTTATATTCTTTTTTAAGATACACGTGTATTTTTTTTCAAAAAGATTTTAATATTTTATTTATTACCAGTGGCTTAACTCGCGTGGTCAAATGAAAGTATCTGAGAGTTATCTACACCACATGACTCTCTCTAAGTCTCTAAGTGCCCAAGGTAACTCTAACCGCTTGTACAGAGAGCTATATAAAACATTTTTTTAATGGAAAAGACTAAGCAAACGAGCGTACGGGTGACCTGATGGTAACTTTCCTCGGTGAATGGACTATCCGACAAAAGAGAATTTGCCAACTCGAACCAGTAGTTCATATGATAAGCGCGTTCTCCCAACATAATTTTCAGCTTCATAATATAGATACAGATTGTTATAGAAAATAGGTTAACCAAGTTAACAATTCAAATTAAATTACTAATTGATGTTCCTGAGTGCGACAGTAAAAAGATAAAAATGTGAATTTACCGAAACTCGACATCAATAATTATTGGTCTTTTGTTTTACTTTTAGTTTGTTTTTATTGTGTCTTTTAGGCAGATTTTAAAATATCAATGTCGTAAATTAAATCACTGATGCGTGACACCGAAATTGGCAATTAACGCATCGGTCGGTGGTTAGCACTATATGTTTAGCCGCAAACGCGATGGTTGTGAATTCGACTCGAATTCAGGGGAGCTAATATACTCATAATATTTTTACTTCCCTGCTCTGGTAGGCAAAGCAAGACGCGATATCTCTAAAATTGGTCGGAAAGTGAAAACAGAGTGTTTTAACACTATGTTCCCTCTGCCTATCCCGATATAAGTATGAGGGATACATTGTGAAGCTAAAATCAAAACAAAACGTCAAAGAAATTATTAAAACAATACGGGTTGTATTGGTGCTTGTGTTATTACGTTATAAGCCACCCCTAATATCGTACGTTATATCTGACCTATAAAGTTATAACAACGACGATAGCGGGTTATCTTACGTGACAGTACGGATTGAATCATACGCTTCTGAACAAACTTTGGGAATTATATACTCGTGTTTGAAGATCGTATATGATCGTATATGTGTTTTAAGCTGTTATGGTTTATTAAAATTACTAAAAACTAGTAGTAATTTCAATTGTTTATTATAACAGAATTTAAAAAGCCATATAATTATTAAGCCTTAAAAAGAAATATAGAATAAAGAATCATAGAAATAGACGGAGAAAACTTGATTATATTAATAATATTACGTTCACAATTTCCTTTTAATTATAGATACATTGTTAAATTGAACCGATTAATATTATATTTCCAATGAAAGAACGACAGACAAAAATATTATAAACATAAAATTTCCTCCAACCGAGACTCAAACTTATAACTATTCCACTTATTAAAATTCTCCACAACAGCGCCACTATGGCCAATTTAAATTTAAGCACAAAAGCTACCATTCCAGGTAATTCACCGTACAACAGACAGTCCGACACTACTACATACATAATGCATACGAGCCTTATTTCCCTGGGGTTGGGAGCGAATAAAAAATAAAACCGGCCGTCACTTCTGATTACCTTCGAACGAAAAGGTAATTTCTCATTTGTTAGTCTCCTGAATGTGACATATGAAAATAGTAATTAGCTCAATATTTTATATAGAAGTAGAGCAGTAGCTTTAATTTATTGTTCTTTTATAGTCAAATTATACAAATGTTTAAATAAATTGTAGGTTATGGTTTATTCTAATGTATAACCTATATTACTGTAAATTTCCCTCTAAATCTGTTTAGTCGTTTTTGCGTGAAAATGAAACAAACATCCATCCTAACAAACTTTCACATTTATAATATTAGTAGAAACTCCATTAATATTTATCAGCAAACTTCAGGATCGTGATTCGCTGTCACAAAAATGCGTAATAATAGTCTGTTCGCTTTGTTTGCTACGATGTTAAAAATAAGACTCCCTTAGCAGCTGTTAAAATTAGTTTTTTTTTATTATATTATATAATAGAGGCTAGTGCACAACTATTCTCGTTACCAAAGCGAGCAAATAAGTAGCTCTTTCCTCCAAGTAGGAATCGAACCTACAATCATCGCGTCGCGTGCAGTCAGACGCTGCGCCATCTCAACACGGAGTCGAACATGTATATAACATATAACAAAACTAATATATCATAAATATAATTAATATAAATGTAGTAGCTAAATCTGTGTTGACATTTTAGCCGCAGCTGAGAGTTCCAAACAATTAGCGAATAACAAGTTAATATGCTTACACTTACATTAATATAACTACATATATACATACATAATATATATTGCTTCATAAATCATTATCATGTGGCAAAATAAGGGACATGTTCTAATAACTTAATTTTAATTATTCGTAGGTTCAATTTCTATGGTGTATTGATACTTATAAAAGATTTATTTTTGTTTTACAATGTATCTAGCATAGACCAGTAAACGCTGATATATGAATAGTAAAATAAATTAATTTACCTTAAGTATGTAGACGTCATAAAAACTAATAATAGTATTAAAAACGACTTCATTTCATGCTATGTAATTAATAAATTAACATTAAAGTTCTATCAACTTTAATATTAATTTGTTTAAAATTTTTGAGGCCAGCGGCACAAGGTGTGACTGCAAAACCGACTGGTTGTGGCTTCGATCTCCACTCGAGGAGATGAAATATTTACTTAAATTTATATTTCCATTTCTTCGCTCTGGTGTCGAGGTTAAGCGCGGCGTTGCGACGAGGCATTCTGCCACTCAACACGCAATACCTCCAGAATTCAGGCAGAAAGTGGGGAAGGGAGTGTCTTAACACTAGGTTCCCTCTGCCTTCTCTGCTGTGTGCGGGATACAGCGTGACGCTGATTTGATTTATTTGTTTAGAATTTTTCATCTTTTATTTCTTTATATGTATAGTTGTGATAAAAGAGAGGTCTTACCTACTCTATTAGACTCCACTCTACACAATTATTTTAATATCTAAAATACAAAACAAAACATACAGAGACATTAAATAACATAAGTAACTAATAACTTTAATTTCAAGCTCCACTACACGGTGAACACGCGACAACCCGTCTTCCCGGCGGCAGAAACTAGTACGCTTCACTTCCTTAATTACCGAAAACAGCAGCGTCTTCGGGTTTCGCGCAACATTTTAACGTCAACTTGCCAAATTAATAACTGAACAGTTGCTAACTAAGAGTGTGAAGCGGATAACAGCCGAGATCAGAAATCAACTGAATGTGGTACAATAAGAGCATTAGTAGTTGCTTTATATACGAAGAAATTTTTAGATACTTTAACAATTTGGAATTTTTAGTTGTAGATTTTAAGCCTAAAATGCGGCGTTAAGATCCGCTACTAAATAAGCAATCCAGAATTCGAGCGTTAAGTAAAAAATCTTGACACTAGGTTCATTCTGCCATAGGTATATGAGATAACGTGTAAAGTTGAATTTTCAAGTTTGTAAAAATATTTAAATCTTCTCTCTCTTGTCTCTTGGTTTTTATTATTTGTCCAAGCGCTTTAGCTGCCTTAGCTATAGCAAAACTTTGATGTCTAATAAACAAAATTTAGACGTCACGCATCTTTTGAAATAGTAAATATTCTTTTGCAATAAATACATATTTTTAGTTACAATGGAGATGTTTGTTTACTTTTAAAATTTCTTTAAATATTTAACTTTAACTTGCCAAATTAATAACCGAACAGTTGTTAACTAATCCAATCTAGAGATTGGATAGATATATGGAACAATCGAAGATTGACGTTGGAGATAGGTTATTAATATTAGGCGTAAGAGTGCAAGGCGGGTAACAGATTATAGCTGAGTTGGAAATACAACTGTATGCAGTACGCTAATAAGATCATTAGTAGTAGCTTTAAATAGGAAAAAAGTATAAATATAGAATTATTAGTAGATTTTGCAATTACATGTAAAAATTAACAAACATAAGACAAAGTGCTGCGTTGAGCTCCGCGACTCAAAAAACAATATCTTGAATTCTGGTGTTGAATGAAGAACGAAGTGTCTTGACACTAGGTTCTGCAATAAGTGGGATACAGCGTGAAAACAAACAATAATAACTAAACAATTTTAACTACATTGTCCAAAAAACTTGTGAAAAATACAAGTATTTGAATAAACATCATAATATATTTGTTATCCAGATCACATTAAATATATAACATAACTTTTTTGTCTAATAATAAATTAAACTATAGACATCACGTATTTATTTTATATAGCCTGCGATTTTTACAATAAATATACATATTTAAGTTAAAATTTTGATAAAACTATTCAGTTTGCAAGCCCAAGTTTGTCGATATTTAACGTCAACTTGCCAAATTAATAACTAAACAAACTGAGAGTACGAGGCGGGTAACAGATTATAGGCGGGATCAGAAATCAAGTGAATATGCTTTGATTAAGGAAGGATACAATATGATCGTTAGTCGTTGCTTTAAAGACGAATTTTGGATATAATTTGATAATTACTTAGCAGTTTTATAGATGAAATTTATAAAGTGTAAAGTAGAAATAAGATGATTTGTAGAAATAAGATGTTTTGCAATTGTAAATAATAATAAGAAAAAGGGAAACATAACGCAATGTGCGGCGTTAAGTTCCACCACTAAACATGCCGTATCTCGAATTCCGGTGATGCGTGAAACATTATTATTTTGACGCAAGATACATGCGGGATACACAGAAAAATTTATAACTAAATTCAAAAGTTGTGAAAAAATATGAATTGCGAGCAGTAGAGTGGCGAGCGAGCTGGTATTTGTTCTTTTGTCTCTTACAAGCTAACTAAACCATACGTTTACATTAGGTACAGATATAACATAACATTTGATATCTAATAAAAACTAGGCTAATGACATCATCGTAAAAAAGATTCCGTCCTGTAGCGCTTTTATTTAAATAAGATTGATGTAGTACTGACTAAACACCTGATAAGTAAACCTCAAGAATAAGGAGCCAAGCATGATTCTATTTTAGCTAAACCACTACGTCAAAGTTACAGGACCAAGTATAGCTCTGTTGACGAATCGTGGCTGCTCTAAAGTTAGCTGTAGACAACTGTGCAGATTTGGTTTTAAGAGTTTTCTTACTTATTATACTAGTGGATACTGCGCATAAAATCTACCAAGTAAGCCCAACTTCATGGCGGCCATTACTCGTTGATCGTACTGTAAAGACGATTAAACAAAGAACATTGTGTGCTCATATCCATATATTCTGCTATAGTATCCAAGTTCAAATATTCTGGAACTTTCGAAGAAGTGTTGTGGCGACATTATTTCTTCAGTCACAGACCAACTTCCGTTTCCAACTTGTAATAAGCCACATACATACATACATTATTTAATTTGACTTTATACGACAGAAATTGCTGTAGAAGTTTCTTCGTGAATCATAAAGAACATATAGAAGTTTTATAGGAGAGATTAAATTTCATCGTTTCGTAGTTGAATTATTACGACATATGGTTATTAACTTTAGTGGCCTCAACTGGTTGGGATGCGTTGAACGCAATAGTTTAGTGAAATTCGAGTCAAAAACTAAGCAATTATGTTTTTCTACAGAACGTATGTCAATGACAAAATTAATAAAAAAACAAAATTTAACTTTCAGGTGGCTTTGAATCCCCATAGGAATATTTTCTACTATCATTTGCCTACGGTTAGCATTCTTCAATAAATAAACTGTTTAACGCAAAAAAATCGATGCAAAACAGCAGTTTTCATCTCAGAGATAAGCGCGTTCAACCTCTTAAGCTTTATAATATTTAGCAGAAATTACAATATTTATTAAAAATCTAAAAAACAATACAAAAAAACTAATATTAATTGAAAAAAAATCAAAGAGATCTCGGAAGACATCAACAGATTTTATTTAAATTTCCACCCTAAAGTATGAAAAAGCATTATAAACGTCAAGTTTGTTAATAGCTGGCGTAAACATTTCTTTGTTATTGTCTTCACTTGCCCCTTATTCGCGCTGATTTATATAACCGTCGTTACTGGCAATTCTCCTTTCTTCGTTATACTGTTAACGTGAAATATTTTTAGTATATATTTTTAATTTTTTGAATAAAGCCCTGGGGCAGGAATACAAACTTGCTACATTGCTGTTGTTGGTTTGATTCTCACTCGAGAGAGATCGGGGATGTCTCGAAAAAGTGGGAAACGGAAGTGTCTTAATGGGAACGAAGTGTCGTAACACTAGGTTCCCAGGTAGGGTATCTGCCCTCTACTTACCCTGCTATGTGCGGGAACCAGCGTAAAGCTAAAAAAAAAGGAAGAATAATAGGTATAGTAATAGGTATAGGCGCAGTTGGGCAACATCACATAGTATCGACGGTTGTGTGTTATGAAAGGCATCAGTAATTTTCACTTCACGCCTGTAGTAGATCGCTCAGCGCTGAGTTTCGACACATGACAAGCAATATCTCTTAAAATTTTAGTTTAACTAACTATAACTCACACGATATACTAATTTTTGTGATGGGGAGTTGTCTAACCAGACCTAGAACCTTGTCTAACCAGAACAGAAACAGAAATGTTTTAAATAAAGATTATCTTCATGCAGTCTTGCTCTCTCGAGCGGAGAGATAAAAATAATTTATTCCCTCAATGGGGGCTCGAACTCATGACCATCGCAAGTGTTTGTACAATGTAAAGTTACACTGTTAAGCAATAAAATTTGAATAGCTAAAAAGACCATGTGTCTGAAAGATGAATATGCAAATTATAGTCATATTTCTTCAACTTTGGCCTACATTTTACATAATACTTCTTTACAAAGATAAATATATCTTTGTAATCATTTTATTATCTAGCGTAATGTTTTTTTTGTAAAAATAATAATTCTATGTTATTCTATAAGAATCAAACAAGGAAAATTACATTTAAAATTAGAAAATTAATATTCACTAGCAGTGAAATATAAACTAACAGCTACTGCATTTTTTCGAATTTATGCGTTGTTATCACTTTCGTAGTAAGTTATTTTGAATAAAATTATATCATCATTTTGTTTTAGTCCCGCATATGGTAGAGTATACACAGGGAACCTCGTGTTATGATACTTTTTCTCTACTTAATGCCACCACCACAAGCGCCTCAGAAATTACAATGAAAATCATCTTTAAAATGTAAGTATTTTAACTTAAAAGGACTAACTCCAAGGCACCTTAACAGTTTCGTAATAAAAAAAAGTAACAAATTAAAACGGAAGAATGTAAAAATTTAATAACCTGCCCCACAGAGCGGCAACCACAATAACGGTTTCAATCGAAAATCATAAATGCAAATTGGGCGAAGCTTTTATAAGCTCGCCATGAAAAGCCTAATTTCTGAACATTCACAACCGCAGTGTAGGAAATTTGAAATTTTAAATGCCTTATTAAATTTTGCAAATAACAATTTTGATTGGATTTTGTTCTATGAATATACATATACCTATGTGAGTTTTAACAACAATATATAAAATGCATTTTGTACGTTTCAGACCGTCGTAATGGTTGTGGGTTTGATTCCATTCGGGGGGAAAATATATTTAATATTTTAAAAAAGCACGGTGTTCAATTCCACCACTTGCATTGCTTCCAGAATTCTACGAAAAGTGTCAATGGGGAACGGAGTGCCTTAAACGTAGGTTCCCGTTGTCTACCTTGCTATGTGTACGATACAGCGTGAATCTAACCAAAAAAAAACAAAAAAAAAGAGCAACCAAACCAACACGCAGTAAACTTTGGATAGACAAGGCAACCGTTCAAAGTATTGAAACAGGACATCCCCCGGACGCCCGTAAAGTGCCTTACATTAACGCGATACAATCTATTAGGGGGTCAGCCATTGTATTAGCCCCGTCGAGATAAAATCGGCTTTTAGCGACAACTCAATTAATCTTATTCATTTTAAATTCTGTAATTGGATTTTTTTAGATTTAGCGTGTGGAAGTTTAAATTATCGACATAATCTCATTCAGTGAAGAAATACTAACGTTACTTAGAGAAAAATAAAATTATTTTCTTTTTCCATATAAATGACCCGCAATTTTGTTCGAATGTACTATAAAACGAGGATGTCACGGTGAGAATGAAGAAGAACGTGCTCAGCTGGTTTGGGCACGTCGAACGAATGAGTGATGAAAGAATGACAAAAAAGATTTATGATGGAAAGGTGAGCGGTAAGAGAGGTAGGGGGAGACCTCGGTTGACCTTCGAAAACACAGTATCAAAGATACTGGATGAAGGTCACGTAAAAAGCATGAGGACCCCCCGAAGGTCATGTATGAAGAGGTTGATGACAGTGGACGAGGCGAAAGAGGTATGTAGAGACCGTAGCGTTTGGCGCTCCGTTCTCTCTGACTACCCCGCAAGGGATAAAGCGTGAAGCTAAGTTAAGTTAAGTTAAGTTATAAATTGTATACATCAATAGTAATATAACTAATATACATTACAAGGAACAAAATGAAAATGATAACCCTATTTTCATTACAAGGGTACGGATCAAGTGCAGGTTCAGTATTGGGGGAAAAAATAACAAAAAATATTTTAGCGTAACCCATCTCTATAGAAACCAAAACCACTTTTAAACAAAAAAAAACCTATTAAAATCCTTCCTCCTAAAGTGACCTTCCTTCACGCATTGTGAATAACGTTCGAATCGAACTCAACAAGTTGTAGTGACCGCTACGATAAAGGTAACAACGTAGTTCATTCGAATGGAAAAGTTAGAAAAAAATCTCAATCGAACGATTTTGTTTCAGAGTTTTTGAATCCACGAAAGTGAATTCAGTAAGCTGTGAATACAATACTTTCAACAATAACAACATTATAAAGTTGACCTTCTAATAAAATAAAATGTGTGGATAGTTTATTTATCGAGGAATGTTTTAGGCAATAAATAAATAACAGGATAGAAAAATTATTTGATTTCTTATATTTCATTACATTTTTACAAGTCAATCTAATAAAAGCGTGTTGAAAAATACCTTCAAATGCCACAAGAAATAAAGTCCCCATAAAACGTATTTCTTTTTTTTCTTCTAATCAATGCCACGCCATCTCGATATATGTATACTACAGACGAAAAGAGGAGTGATTATACACTATTTCCATTAATCTACACAAAGTTCAAACTAAAACTAAGAGAAAACATACAAAATAACTATACCCATATACAGTTCATTTTAATTTAACATGAATTACTCGTCTACTGACTGCTCGTTGAATACTAAAACGCTGTTTAGTTTGTGAGCGCCGCCGCCGCGGATACTCAACTAGGAAGTGGTGGATCTAATAAAGAGGAGAGATGAAACTTTGTCTTATACCAAATGTATATTTAAAACAAATATATTATTTACTAACAATTTGAGACTCGTGTAGAAACCGTATAGCTTACAATATTGACCAGAGGAGCAGGTCCATATATTAAATATATTTAAAAATACTCACTTGGGTATGATCTGAAAATTAAGAAGGTACTTGCACTTAGTCAAAATTTTGCTATTGAAAAGAAATCGCCATAGAAAAATAGTAAATTATATACATATGTGTAATAAATACCATACTAGCGACCCGTTCGCGGTTTTGCCCGCTTATTATACTACACAATTATTTATTTTCACATTTGAAATACTTTTGTGATTTGATTTAATAACATTATCATTTTGAAGACAATATCCATACGTTGACAGCTAAACTTCCAATCCAATTCAATACGCACATATTGTGTAGTAATATAATGTAATTCTTTATATTGACATAGCTTAATTATTTATAAACTTGTTATATAGCGGTATCACAGACGGAAAATTATTTTCTATTATTATGTATCCATCTGATAGACGGCCGAGCGACAAAATGCTGACAAGGAGAGAGATCGGGGGAACGGCGCCGGTGGGAAAGGAATCTTTCCATATTTATTAATATTATTTTAACACTGAATAATTAAACCGTAAGTTAAGTATGAATTTGAGTTATTTGGGTTTAAGTTGGAGTTGACAGATTATTGGTATTTTCTAATATAGAAAACAATAGTCTATATAAGTTAGATCAGTATTAATTTGTATTTTTATAATAGTTAAAATTAGTTTAAACGAGAATTGTATTTTCTTAACCACCAATGTGGTTTTTAATTTATCGGTTATCTGCAATAACCGATAAATTAAAAACCACACTAAATTTTAAGGAAAGTTTGTCAAAATAAACTAGTGAAATCTACATTTTATTATATTCGATTCAGCCGTTTTTGTCAAAACAGTCAAAACAGATAACATTCTTTAAAAATGTTATATTGGGTTTCATCAATAAATGCCCCAACAACAGATTTTCTCATATATCTTCCATGTACAGAAAGTGAGTATTTATATTTTTATTATAGATATAGATTATAATAACAAAATAAGTACATTCATATTAACAATTAAACCTACAACCAAATCTAATAACATACTCCTAAGAAATGAGTAACAATAATATCTTTTCAACCGCTCGACGTGGGTCACATAAAAGCATTATACATGTCACGAATGGCTGGACCTTTTTGATTGGTCATAGTCGAATATTTCTAAGAAATCGCCCAATTTTTGCATGATTTTCACGAAAGCAACGGTATACATAATCTTGATAACATTTATTATTGAATTTATATATTTCCTAATGGAATTACTATTAAAGATTTTTTTTATGAAAAAGGGAGCAGTCAATATCTATATTCTCTTTTATTATTTTAATTATTGCGTAGTCCATTGGTCTACACCACTGTATATATCTCGTTTACAACATCAAATTTCATTTTTAATATTAAATAAGTCAATGACCGGAGTGGTAATCGAACCCACAACCGTCGCGTTTACAGTGGGCCACAATGGCTTATATGTACATACATACATTACGCATACATATGCGAAACAGATAATAAATTCCTCGTGCCGCGGAAGTATCCCAATAATTCGAGCCACTATAAGATGTTCCGGCGGCGGCGGTTACAAAGTAGTTACAACTGCGCTCCAACTTGTCCAAGTTTAAAGATTTAAAACCCGAATGGGAAATATATCACGGAGGAGGGCTGCCATAGCATAATACGTACAATGTACATACTATGAATAATGATTATTTTGTAGAAAATATACGGAGAAAACTATTTTCATTTATTGCTTGAAGCACTTTATGGCATAAGATTAGCAATACACAACTAAAGTTAGCTTAGTCAGCTATCCTGATGTATGGGGATACAGCATGAGCTAAAACAAAATATTTTACTTTGGAAATACTCAAAATTAAAATACATAATTTCACTAGTTTATTGCAGTCGAGCGAGTAGGCAACCCTAATTTCATTTAAATGTGAAAGCCTCGTAAACTACAAAGACGGTATTCCATCGTAACTTTTATGACTTAGTGAAGCTTAGTTTTGCTTTGACCGCATTTAATGTCTCTATATAATACTCATATGCATATTATTAGTATTTCTGTTTTCTTATTTGACTTCTAGGAGCATATGGTCTGTATAAAATATACACATAAAAAAAGTGATTTGTAGCTTATTGAGATCATGCTGCAGCGGTACACCATCGCACTATAGTCGCGATGATTCGTGGGTCGATTCCCACTTGGGGGGATAAATTATTTTTATTACCTCTCTCTGGTAAAACTAAGCGCGGCCTAAAATTCCTCCACTAAATAAGGAATATCTCAAAATTACACGGAAAGTGGGGAATGGAGTGCTAGAAATAGGCTCCATCTACCTTCCCTGCTACAGGCGTGAAGCTAAGAAAAGGTCAGCTAAATATAATTCTATATTTTTTAATTAATTAATATCTATATATTTTTCATTTACTTTAGGTACTTCACATACAATACATAAAGATAAATATTGTTTAGTTATTACACAATATATTTTTTTTATATGGCAAATCAAGATATACAGTTTTGCTTACAGCTTAATCGAATGTACGACAACCGGAAACAAATACATACAATGTTTCACTCTAGACACGTAATTCATCACCTTTACAAATAAAAAAAAACAAAAAATATGCTTACTAAAGGGATCCATTCGTAGATGTATTAAGATATTTTACAAATGTGACATGTAACATGGAAAGCCTCTTCAACATAAGATGAAATGGGTACGTACCTGAAACAAAAATAATTAATTTATTACAAAAATGTATGAAATAAGGAGAAATTTTAAAAACTGAGACTTTTTATATAAAAGTTTTATGATGAAATATATTCTTTGACTAGTAAAGGGTTAAGCAATCATTATTAACTTGAGGTTCGATTCTTTGAGACTCGAGGAAATTAAATTTTTAATATATTAACTTCTGCCCATTGGTAACCAGGTAAAGCACAGCATCGCGTTTCGAAACTCAACACGCAGTGCCTGTGTCAGAGTTCAGCGGAAAGTAGGGAACGTAAGTGTATTAATGGGTACGGAGTTTCTTAACACTAGATTTTCAGGTTCCAGGGTACGTGAAAATCTAACCTACTCATCATGTGAGGAATACAGAGTAAAGCAAAAAGAATAACTCATAAGAAGCCATCGGTGCTAAGTAGTCAGTGATTCACTGTAACAACGATGACAGTGGATTCGATTTCCACTTGGTGAAATAATTTATTTTCAATGACCTGCTAAGGCATGGCATATAAACACTTAAATGTTTACAGTGATTCTTTTAATGAATGTGAAAATAGGTTTATAACCCTTTACTATTTTATCCTGATTATATTTTAGCAATCTACAAAATATATACCTACTTTAATTGATAAATACTTTAATTGATAAAATCTAACGTAGCATTAAAAGCAAAAAAACAACTTTGATTTTACAATGGAACAATCGTATTCATATCAATTATTTGAAACGGGGCGTATGTCGGTTTATAACTCAATTACACAATAACGCCGGAACGGAATCGCGTTATTGCCATTTATAAATATTTAAAACGGCTTTGGGAGGCAGCAGAGGGGAAAATATCCATTCATTGAATGCGAACATCAAATTTTATAAGCAAAGTCTTGCCATATAGCGACTATCGTGGAGGTCTAGGGTAAAATAGCATAGTTTAATATACATAGTTCTAACAAAAATTTGCATGTCTTAACATAAAAAGTAGTTTTTTTAAAACTAAATTCACGTTGTGTTTTGACTATAACATGGTAGGCTGAGAGAATGTAACTTTCTGCCCAATTTTCTAAATGTTGCGTGTTAAAATAATTCGAGTAAATTAGTTATATTTAATATTGTCATTTCCTCGCTATAGCGAGGTAAAGCACGGCTTTGAGTTCCGCCACTCAACACGCAATAGCTGCATAATTCGGCGAAAAGTGGTGAATGGGGACGCATTAATAGCAACGAAGTGTCTTTTTACACTAGTTTCCCAGATTTCATCTGCTTACCCTGCTATGAAAAAGCCTGCTATAAAAATTTTTGTAAATATCTTCGAGTAGAATTTGTACCCACAAGCGTCGTTAATAGTCAGACGTTATGCTTCTGCGCCACGATAGCTTACATCTCATCTCATGACATATCATCCTTATCTGTTTAGTAAAGAAATTACTTGTACATGAATATTAAAATAGTGACCGCCGTGGCGCAGTGGTGTTGGAGACAAAACATGGCGTTGAGTACCGCCACTCGACACGGAATATCTCTTAAATTGGGCGGTGCGTGAGGAACGCTATGTTCCCTCGGCTTACCCTCCTATATGTTTGATACGGCTGTACACTATACGAACTAAATTACATCTTAACTTAACTTCACGCTTTATCCCTAGCGGGGTAGTCAGAGAGAACGGTGCGCCAAACGCTACGGTTTAATAATATCTAATTAGACAAAACCTTTGGCAAAAGCTAGTATAATTCTTTTAATCTTAACCCCGCCGCTAATTAGTACTTTATGAATAAACAAGCGTCTCGCTCCATAGAAGACGTTCGCGCGAAATTGCTGGGTAAATAAATAATTTACCTCGATCTCAAGTTTAAGGGCCTGTAATGTTGTATCTTCTTTTATGTAAAGAGAATATTTAGTGAGACCTAAGTGATCTCGATTACACAGGAACGATGTTAGTGAAGGAAGGTCATGTAAAAATCATGAGGACTGCACGGATAGTTGAAAAAGATTTGATTTAAAAGAATCTTAAGATGCATTTTTTATTATTTAGTCACCGAGAAGAACCAAGTTAGAAATGTTATATGCTTTCTTTATTCCAGGTAGAGTTTTCGAAAATTTATAAAAATCGACGTTATAATTACGTATGGATTTATTTATATATTTGTCAAACGCAGCGTAGAGTTACGCCAATAGCAGCATCAGCTCCGCAACTTCACACTGTATCTTGAATATAGAAACGGTAATGAAATTGCCGTCAAGTGACATTTATAGAAGTTTTCTCGAACTTTATCAACATATATAATAACCAGATTGCTATACATAAGAGATCACAGATAAGCAACACAAACAGAAAATATATTTTTTTTTTACTAAAACACATAGAAACACAATCCAAGTGCCATCCTACCCTTGTCAAATGAAATTACAGCAATGACACATGTCGATGACACTTCTATTAAGTCTCGATTGTGTTTTAGTAGTGAACGAGGGAACATAGACTAACTTATTTTTTATCTTTGTTTGTGTTTTTTTACAGTTCTTTTTTTGCGTAATGTAGAGGGTCTATGTATCTATAAAGTTCGAAGCACATTTTTATATATTATAAATGTAGAAGTCAAAATAAATATGTTTTTCTGTAGTTGTTAATTTATTTTTATTAAGGTTACTACTTATTAGACACTTTTCTATACTTATTTAAAAAAAATAATAAAAATGTGCCTCCAACTTTAAAGATAGATAGATCCTGTACCTACACTACGCAAAAAAAGATTATAACTTTTTATAACTCAGATACTGTTGTTTCTCTAAAATGTTGACAACGTTGTAGGATTCATCTGCGATCCACCAATTGCAAAGGCCACCTGTATTAAATATCCTTAATTAATTCGTATGTTTTGTTTTGTTATATACTTATCAATACTAACTAAGACTTCAAATTTTCGATGATGACTATTTTTCAAAAACTAAATTAAACGAAAAACACAACAAACAAAATTAAACAGGACTATTTTTAACTGACAGCATATCCTGCTTATATATTAGTATTATTAGTAAGAAGAAGATGGGTAGGTGTTTGTTCCACTTTCTCGCTAAAACTACTGAACCGATTTAGATGAAACTTTACCGTAATATATCTAATACAACCGTCCGAAATAGCTTATAAATCAGAATATTATCAGCGAGTGAGTCTTTAGTCACGTATAATTTCGTGGACTGTTTGATATCAACATTTACCATCGACTGGATATATAGAAAAAAAAAACAAATTTCACTTAATTAAGGGGCCGTCATGGAAGAAGCACAACGGTGTGACTTCTTGGTGGTTGTGGGTTCCATCCCCACTCGGGGAAAAAATCATTATTAATAAATTATATAATAATTTATTTTGAGACCAGTTGTGGCGCAGGGGCACAAAGTGTGACTGTAAAATCGACTGGTTGTAGGTTCGATCCCCGCTCGAGGAAATGAAATATTTATTTACATTTATATTTTCATTTCTTCGCTCTGGTGTCGAGGCAAAGAGTGGCGTTAAGTTCCGCCATTCCCACCGAGTTCTGGAGGCATTGCATGCCTGCCCTGCTATGTGCGGGATACAGTGTGAAGTTGATTCGATTTTTATACTCACTTTATAAAAAAACAATGAAAACTCACCCGAATTATAAATTTAACTGTATTAATTCGAGAATAAGGTTGTAGCAAACAATTAACGAACATAGGCGGGCATAAACAGGGTAGCGTAAATTTAATTTGTACATCCCGAATTAGCTAAATTTATATATAAAACATAATCTATTAATGTGAAGCTATTTTGGTAATGACATTTTTGGGGGGTTTGAATTACATAGTGATTATATCGTAAATGAGATTATGAAAAAGTTTAAGAAAGCCTATATTGAAGGAAGAACAAATGAATTTATTTTATAAAACCTGACATATGCGGGATAAAGCGTGAAACAAAAAAAAATAACATGACGATATTAAAAAATATAAAAAAAATAAATAAAAAAATACAAACTGCACCAAAGACAGACAATAATTAATCGTCACTATTATTTCAAAAGCGCATATTTCCACACAAAAAAGCAGAAACTGTTCATTAATTCCCTTTAGTGGATGGAACACATTTCAAAACGAATTTAGAACGTAGCGCCTCAAAAATTTCAATGCCAAATGAATTTCGCGATCTCTGTGATTCATCTCGTCTCATTCATCGTGCAACGTGGGTACAGTTGTTTGAAACTTCGAGTTAAGGCCTGTGTGAAGTATACGCCTGAAATTGGACTAATTATTAAAGTTTTAATAAAAAGTCACCGTTATTGTGCTGTTGGCAAGTATCTTTCTATATCCACAATGGTTTTGGATTTAGTAGCTATTTATTTTGACAACAATTTATTTTAAACATTTCACCCAATTTCTCCTGTACGGTTCGATAAAGCACGGCGTTGAGTTCCACCATTCAGCACATTATGTTCCTGTGTTCAAGATAAACTAGTTAAGAAAGAATAGAGCAGCGTCACTCAACTTTTTTGCACTTAAAATGTCAAATAAAGTCATGTGTAACACGAGCACTAACTTTGTAACGGTTTGGTAAATATGACTGTCATGTTGCATATTCTCGCTATCGCAGTTAAAAATTTCGATCAAAATTACTCAGTAATATTAAGAATTTCAAAGGAAGAAAATCTTACTTTGTGGTCTATCTATGTTAAAATTCTTTAGGCGTGACTTTTGACGTGAAGTGAAATTTACAGGTAGCAAATAAAACGACTATAGTATTAAGTATAATATAACTATCCTTACTTTGTGTAATAAACTTTATATTTACATGTTTTTTACAATACACAAAACGGTAAGAAGATACACACAATAGTAATGGATTCAATCCGTAGATTGGGAAAAATATATATTTTTTTCTCTGTTCTATTAAGACTCTGTTCTATTAAAGCTCAGCTTCGGGAGCCGTCACTCAATATTAAAATGTAGACCTACTACACAATCATTAGAATTTAAAATCATATTATGTACAAATTCTTATTTACTATAGAGTAAAATCATCATTATCATAATATCATTTAGTAATTCATAGAGTAAATAGGTACTAAGGCACGAGTCTTTAGAATATACTTAGCAGAAAATGAGTAAAGAAGTGTATCGCGAAATAGATAGAAGTTACATACACGCAAGCAAACAGCCGCGCGTGACTCGAATAATGTTACCTTATTTGGATATAATTATAATAATTAATGAATTATCTGGAACCAAATATGGCTGTGTTTATAATTTAAGATTTTAATTATAAGTGCTAAGCATATCTTTCTCTAAAATATATTATACTATATAAGCATACAAAATTAAGAAGACAAAGAGCATCGTTGATTTCAGCCACGCCAACTTACACGAAATGTCTCAAAAATTGGGCACAACGTGGGGGTCGGAGTGTCTTAAATTCTAAGTTATCGATTTTGCTTTAATATAGAATGAAGCTGAAAAAAAAATATATGAAATATAAACATAAGTAAGCACTGATAGAGGTCGTCGTAGCGCGGGGTTCGATCTCTTTTTTTGAGATCATGAAGAAGAAGAATATTTAACAAAACATGATATTCTTTTAGAAAAGAAAAAAATTGTTTCATAAATAAGTATCCAATCCGAAACAATTCATAGAAGGTTAATATTCCCTTTTAAAACGCATTCCATTTCTAAAATTTGAAAATTCCTAGACAGCTTACTACAACATGAACGCAAAAATTGAGTAGCTATTTTGTTTTCTATTTTCAAGCATAATGTTTATTCTAGCTGTATTCGCCGTTGAGTTTAGAGCAACGTAATATCTCGCTTTAATAGCAAAAGACCTCTAACTTATATTTTTGAAATTGAAATATGTAATTTAGTTTAAAATTTAGTTCAAACATTACTTCACGGTACATCGTATAATGAGAACCTAGTGTTAAGACATTTTGTTCCCAGCTTTCCGCCCAATTTTCCTTGCCTTGTGTTTTGGAGTGGCAAAACTAAATGCCGCGCTAACCTGGAATAGAACCCACAACCGTTGCGTTTACAGTCAAACGCTGTGCCGCTGTGCCGCTGCGCCACGACGGTCTTACAATACACCTACAAGAAATATAACTTTTCGTCTTAGACCACTTTGCAGCTGTCCCATGTGTGGGGGTAATATTTAACTACCGACCGTTCTGAGATTTCAATCTTGCACGCCGTCTAAACACACGGGCGTGACTTGAATGGAAAGTGCGGTATTGAAAAGAGGTAATTTTGACGTAGCGTAAGAAAATTTTATAAGTTTATAAATTTCAAGCGTCTTCACAATCTTGTGGCAGCATACGGTTTGAGGTGGAGAGTGTAATATTATGTCTATTTAAACTTTATCGTGAATATATAGTAAATTTTGTTAGTATATATACAGGTTATTATATTTAATAGTTCCTAGTGAAAACCTAGTGAGTACAATATGATTTAGTTCTGCTTAACTAGACGCCCATTCTAAGAACTTCCTCCTACTGGTAATAAGAGTCTAGACCAGTGTTTCCCAACATGGGGCCCACGCCCCACGGAGGGGGGGGGGGGGGGGGGTCAATTTGATAGTTAAGGGGGGCTATTCAAAAATGGTATGGTACTGTAATGTAATGGTACTCGGTTCAACTTTAGCCCTTTCGCTTCGACCCATTATATGCAATGCATAGGTCTAGTCGGTCATCGGTGCCAAATTTTACAAAAAAGGCAAATTCTTAAATAATTGCCGTAAATAATTATTAGGTATACATATATTCGTTTGACGAGATCAAAATATCAACTGGGTGATTGGAGTCTTCAAGGAGACCTCGGGCCCATTGCAACGTACATAGTGTTTCACATCATTCAGTTGGTGCTCATTTGAAATAAGTGTCAGTCAAAACTGTTGTAATAGTTCGTTGATTTAATATTCATATATTGTATAGATACAATTGATAAGTATTTGATTCCATTTTTATAATAGGGGGGCATTAAAAAAATTTGAAAGGTTAAGGTGAGGCATGGCACAAAAAAGATTGGGAAACACTGGTCTAGACTTATGTATGAATAAACACACGGGCAGGAAAAAAATATCATATATTCTACCTGTTTGATCACCAGAAATGTTTAATTATTTTTCAGCTTCACGACTATAGTAGGAACTTATCATGTTATATAAGAGATCATTTTTAAAACACACACAATACATTTATTAAGACATTGCGTGTTTAGAGGTGGAACTCAACGCCACGCGTTGTATTGTAACCAAGGTAAGAAAATAAAATTAAAAGGTACATTCTCCCGAGTGTGAAAATAATGCACATCCCGTCAGATGCTGTGCCGCTGCGCCACGATGGTTTCATAAATAATATAATTGTAACGGAAACTGGCAAAACGGAAATACACACGCATGACGAAGTTTTACAATTTTCATGTACATTCCCAAAGCTTTTTATATAACATATATATATATATAATAAAGTTGCTAAGAAAGCATTCAAGTGATATTTGATACGAAATATAAATGCGAAATTAACAGCCAAGTAACATATCGAAAAAAAAAGAATATATCGAAATAAAAGTATATATAATATCGAATAAAAATAACTAACAAAATTATAAATTATTATATAACTACAAATACTGCTTTCGTTTTATTTTAAATGCATTGCACGCTCACTTAAGAATAGTCTAGTATCCACGACAAAAAAATTAATAACAAAAAAATTGCCCCAAAAACTAAAAAAAAAAACCAACATTTACAAGAACATATCTGTGCAAACTTAAAATTAAGGTTCCCCCAGAAAATATCTCCATATACGCCCATGTACACCTATATATGTGCCGTGGTGCGTCCAATTTACAAGGATGGTGACAGAGATAGGGTTAGTAATTATCGGCCAATATCGGTGCTACCGGTGGTGTCAAAGATACTTGAACATATTCTTAACAATCGCTTAAAAAGTTATTTGGAAACTAACAAACTGCTTTCGTCGAATCAATACGGTTTTAGATCAAATAGGTCCACCGAAAACGCTTTAAACGACTTAATTAATACGGTGTCAGGTGCCTTAGACAAACGTAAAAAGTGTATCGGAGTGTTTCTTGACT
>JAATLQ010017662.1:13718-26669 GCA_013421005.1 Heliconius erato x Heliconius himera | reverse complement strand
ACAGAAGCTTTTTGTTATCAAGTATAATTATGTATCGTTTAACATAAGCAACTGTATCAATTACCATAAACAATTGCATCATCTAGCGGATGTTGAAATGTTATATAATAAGTAAGTTAGTATTAAGAAACAGAGTCTGTAACATGTAGTCTTAGCGACAAGTTGTCTTTAAATATATTATTTTTAAATTAAATTGTATCTTTTTAAAAAGCCTACCACGGCGGTTCGAACTTGACTATCTTGACAACATTACGTCTGTAGCCACTTGTTAAGGTTATCTTATAATAATAGGTCAAAAATTTATTCTATTTGAATGCCTGCAATGCATTCTTTAATTATTATCACATTTGAAAAATGAAGGCAAGGATACCAATGCTTTTTTTGTCTTCACATACATAATTTTAGATTTTATTATTTAAAATGATGTATGTTAATAAAAAAATATTTATTTACGTTAATAAGTAAAAATCAGTTTTTATGTATTATATAATAACGCCACAAAGATTTTGTTACAAAGAATAGAAACCTATAAAATTGTTTAATTTTTTAAACTTTTTAATGAACATATAAAATATGAATCACAAGTAGTTGTCCTTGTGTCGCTTGGAAAGGAAAATGGACAAATTCCGCCTTACTCACTGAACCGAGGCGTGTAAGTTATTTAAGAGGCGGAGTGCTACTACTACGCTATAGAATACATTAAAATTTACATAATATATTTCTAGTACTTGAAAGGTAGTACTACATTCGGACGGAAAGCGAAGAAAGGTGTATCTTGATACTAGGATCTCTGCATATCCTGCTAAACACATGTAAAAAGATATGTTCAAGATACCTACCCTGCTAAATGCGGGATACAGCGTGAAGCAGTAATAAACAAAATTAAATACAACATCTTTTTAAAAGCTATCCTTGTCGCCATTAAAATGACACATTGAATGTGCCCACCGCCGCGTCCCACATGGCGGCCGTATGGTGGTTTTGCAGCTAATCAATTCACTTGGCCGAATTGAGATGGTTTTTTTTTTCGCGTCCCCACATCCGTTTGTTATATTTTTTTAATTGTTATTTGCAAATAAAAACTAGATTTACATGTATATATTTTAACCTAGTAAAAGAACTAAATGAATGATAGACAACATATAGGTGGAAATTTGGCATGTGAGTTCCTTCGGAAATGTAGGGGAGCGCTTAGGTCCGTATAAACCACTCTCACCTCTGAGATAGATCTTGAAATGCTATTCTAATAATTTATAAATTAAAACGGCATATCAGTATCGATCTCAGAATTTTGAGAGGCTTATAAAAAGGGACGCAACCGAGCGATATTTTTAAAATCCCAACGGGAACGGGAAAACACAAGATTTTATATTTAGTAGTTCACGCAAACATAGTTAAATGTAAACCTAGTAAAGTATCTTTTTTTTTCAATATAAAAAAAAAAATAGATTACTTGAAAAGGTCGTTAAACAGATTTTTAAGTAATATTTGGAAGTCGAATGTTCTGGAATTCGAACTGTAAACTTAGACATTTTAAATAGTGACATTTGCCATTTAAAAACCGTCACACTTAGCCTTTTGGCGCGGTGTCATCATCCTACGTTTATTCGTTACGTAAATGATACTGACAGTTTTATTTTTATTTAGTACTCTACTTGGAATAAAAGAAAATGAATGTTAAACAAGTTTTATCTTGCTGGAAGCGACACATGTCTTATTAAGTTACCATAATATTAAAATTTTATTTTGCCTTTGTACATTCAAACTACAGTACAGTTCATGAGATTCAACCTGGTGACAGACGGACACAAACAACAAAGTCTTAGTAATATCCGGTTTTATCCTTTGAGTACGGAACTCTAAAACACGATAACCAAAAAAAAGAATTTATATTCTTCCTTTTTCTCTTTTTTTGCTACTATTGCGTGTTAGTAATAGAACCAAACAAATGAAAAATTTATAATACAAACAACGTGGCAACTTGATACCCAATTCCACTGCAAAATATAATATTCAAATTATAATTAGGGACTGGTGACGCAAAGAACACCGATTACTATACAAGCGATTATTGTGGGTTTTATCTTGTGCATTGTAATGATTCAATTCAAATCATTCTCTTTTTCTTACTCTTAAGTTAAGACCATTCGCACATTTTCTTTCCGCTCACCAGGCGGTCACGACTTGTCGACCGTACTATAAAAGCTTAATCTTATTAGTAACAGTAATAATAATAAATATTGTTTGTTTTGTCCCCAGATGAGAAAGAGAAGTACGACCCGAACGGGTTCCGCGACGCCCTCGTGGGCGGGCTGGAGCGCGCCGGCGGCGACCTGGACGCAGCCTACAAGTACTTAGACGCGGCCGGCTCCAAGCTCGACTACAGGCGCTATGGCGAGGTCATATTCGACGTGCTCATTGCCGGGGGGCTGTTGCGTGAGTAGACGGCTTTATTCTGTGTTGTGTATTTATTATCTGTTCTGTTTTTGAAATGTGACGTTTGTTGGTATTGGAAATGACTTTTGGGCTTTTTGTTATCTGTATGTTTTTAGACAGATGTTATATTATACAAATAATACTATCTATGTAGGTTTTTCAAAGATTTTTATTGTATTTTCTTATGTGTAATTATATTCTTATAAAGGATATTTTTAAAACTTAAATATGTACGGTTCAATTATCTTGATTTTTATATTTAAAATATTTTTAGCTGATTTTTTCAGTGTTTAATAAAATATAATTTACATTGTTTCTTAAGCCAGATTCAAACTATAGTGTCAGTCACGGTTTGTTCACGATACGATCTCTCTCTGTAATATTGTTATTATTAGAAACAATGAGAGCGTTACTATCGTTCTGGTCAAATTCCTGTCTAACCACTCATTAAACATAAAAATTCTTAGTGGAGAGAACAGTGACCGGCACTATAGTGTGAATCCTGCCTTAATCTATATTAGAAGTTTCATTACGTTTTTAGTAGGCTTAGCTTTTAGGTAATTGAACCGACCTAATTAGATTCTCGAAACCCAGATTAAGTAAGTATTAGGTTAGGCTAAATATAGTAAGGTTGAGCTAAATTGTTTTAGTTATAAATTATAAAAAGAAGGGATTTAAATAATGATATATAAGGAAATATATGAGGCCAGTCGTGGTGCATGGGCACAAAGTGTGACTGTAAAACCCGATTTATTGTGGGTTCGATCCCCACTCGAGGAGATGAAATATTTACTTAAATTTATATTTCCATTTCTTCGCTCTGGTGTCGAGGACAAGCGCGGCGTGGAGTTCTGCCACTCAACACGCTTAGCCTCCAGAATACGGCAGAAAGTGGGGAACGGAGTGTCTTAACACTAGGTTCCCTCTGCCTACCCTGCAGTGTGCGGGATACAGCGTGAAGCTGATTACTATTTTTTTTTATATAAGGAAATAAACATTTTCGATCTAAATTAAAATCTATTTCCTACATACAAAATAATAGAAACTTCCCAAAAAATCGTTATTTAATATCCGCTTTGGGAATGGTCGTGACATGTTTGTTTGTACAAACTTGGGTGGCAGTGGGCCAACTGTAGGAGTAGTTATGTAACTAACTGGCTAGCAGTGACCTTTGCATTTAAAATAAATGAAATTAAATTTAATTTGGTATAATAAATATTAGGTATATTATTATTATTATTTCGTTGTTTTGGTAAAGCGTGTGGCGGTATGGCGTTATGTTCCGTCAATGGAGTGAGATATCTTGACACTAGATGTGTCAAAACTGATTATATTCATGTTTTGTTAGGATGGCCAGATCAAGCCAGGATCAGGCCAGTTTTGTTTCCCATATCAGAATTATGTTTTTGTCTATATATTTTTTTTTGTTTTCTATTCAATAAAGCGTATGTGTAAACGTATGAGTTGAAAACCCAAAATGTGGTTGGTGCAAAGTTTAAAAAATATATAGAATTTTTTTTATTTACATGATGATAAAATTGGCTAGAGTCCTGAACATATTATGTCGATAAATATCTCGTTGTTCACCTGATTACCACTAAGTCATGTTTACATATTATCCAAAAAAAACAAAGCTAATTTTAGTCTATGGTTCGGTAGTTCCCGGCGGCTCCGTGTCGATGGACGGGGAGACCCCCAAGACCAACACGTGTATATTCAACTCGAGCGAGGATATGGAGACTATGCGTAACTTTGAACAGGTTTGTTATCCTTCTGTGTTTTTTTATAAAAATATGTTTATTTTTTTTATATTTTCTTGGGCTAAAAATTTTAAGTTATGAATGGATTGAAATATTGGGTGGTGTATAGTGGACGGAATTTCTTAACACTATATTCTCTCTGTTGCTGAACAGAAATATATTTTTGTTAATAATTTAATTAGAAAGTATGACAAATCACTTTGAATACATTTTTTTAAATGATGAAAAACATGGCTAGAGTCCTGAAATATATTATGTGGATAAACACATTCTCGTTCGTTTTATATTCTGATTGTTTTATATTAAAAATATTTTTTTATTGTAGATTTCTAGTGTTTTAATATGTTTTAATATTTTTTACAGGTATTCGTGAAGTTAATGCGACGTTACAAATATCTCGAGAAGATGTTTGAAGAGGAAATGAAAAAAGTGAGCATTTTTAAAATTTATTTCATTTATTATATACATTTTATTTTTACGCTACACGCAATAATATATAATAATATATATATCCAGTATTGGTTATTAGGATACCGTACTTTTTAAGAAAAAAAAGAACCCTTATAAGATCACTATTATCCCTTTATCTCATGAACGCTTGGAGATATCGCGTTGAAATTCAAACTATAATCTCGGATCTATCGTGAAATTAGGCAGCTAGCATTTTTAGGTAGTACTTGTACTTGTGGTAGAAAAAAGTCTGAAAACTATACATTTGTCGGTAAACGTTAAAAATAATAGCCGCCTTAAAAGGGGGGCAAAATTTTGTATTAAAGCCGCTAGTCCAAGTGAGGTATCAAATGAAAGGGCTCTGGCTAAGCTAAGCCTGAATTTCAGAAAAGAGACTGAGACCTCCAATTTTTGTACGGAAACCTCGGTGAGCGAACCCGACTCGCGCTTGTCCGGTTTTTTTTTTATATTTTCTTATTAATATATTTGAACTAATTTCAGGTCCTAGTGTACCTGAAGGGCTTTGAACCACACCAACGTTTAAAGCTGGCCCGCATGACCGCACTATGGATAGGTATGTATTTTTTAGTATTAAATAATTAGTAATTATCCACTACGGTTGTAGGTTCGATCTCCTTATGAGTACAAGCAGAGAGAGTTTTTAATTGTCTTTTGTGGTAAAGCAAGCGCGGCGTTAAGTTTCGCAAACAATACTCAATATCTCATACTTACATAAGATTTTGTCAGTCACTTTCCCCTTGCGGGATGAAGCGGGAAAATATGTCAGTGCTAATAAGTGTGATTTAATATATTGGCTTTAGATTCAAATTCTAAAAAGTGTAGTAAAAAAAATTAACGATACTTATGCAAAAAGCAGAGTAGTATGTCAGCTTCTCCCTAAGAACTTTAATAGTGCATTATATTTATTAATAAATAAGATAGTATAAGTTTCACTACTTAATTTGGTTCTAGAACATGAATAAAAAATATTTTTAACAAAAAAATACGACCTCCATCTTCATCAAACTACTCTTGAAGTGTATCTTTTTCAATAAAAAAAGAATGATCGAAATCAGTCGGCGTGTTCTTTCGTTTTTTATTTATTTGTCGCGCATAGTCTTACGTAGAATATAAGACTTATATGATTTTCTCAAGGAAAACTGACATAAAAAAGCAGTCGAATTGATAACCTCCTCCTTATGAAAGTTGGTTAAAATGACATTTATGCCCACTTAAAATGATGAAACTTGATGACGAGTCGGAGTTAAACACAGGGACTGTATCAGCTAGGTTTGACTGAGTCTTTCATTCTCTCCAAAGCTGTTACGGTCCAGTGTTTAACGCTGTCGACATGGCAATCTGATTACTTACTAACCTAAAATATATAATTAATAATTATGACTCTTAGCTTGTTTTTCTAATTATTTATTTCTTCTATATAGGTAATGGCTGCGTGCCGCCATCAGTGTTGCTAGTGCTGGTGAATGAACACCTTTTAAAAGATAATTTGGCACTTGAATTCGTTTTGGAGGTATTCTCTACGGTGAAAGCGGAGAGGGGCGTCACTTCGCTCGTCACCGCCCTTAAGAGAGGACAGTTGGAGGGCAGGTGTGTTTACATTGAAATTCTATAAATATACAATATAAGAGGCCAGTTGTGGCGCAGGGGCACAAAGTGTGCTGCAAAATCGACTGGATGTAGGCTTGACCCTCACTCGAGGAAAAGAAATAGTTATTTAAATGTATATTTTAATTTTTTTCACTCTGGTGTCGAGGCAAAGCGAGCAGCAGAAAGCAGATAGAAAGGCTTGTTGTTATTGTGAATAACGCCAGGGTCGAGTCAGGGTTTGCAGGCGGACACGGAGATTTAATAAAGTAGTATAGTATGCTTCATGCGTTGTGGTAATAACACAATAAACTTATTAAGTTAAAAAAAAAATCTTTTTAATGATTATTTAAAACATTTGTGAAAAAACCATCCCATCATTAATTTTGTTGTGATTTTTATTTGTATAATAATTACCAACTTTCGATGGGATAGAATGACGCGTCATGTACTGGCTCTCTGTCACAGGGCAGTGTTGTCATAAATGTCGCTACAAATATTTCAATGTTAATTATAAGTATATTTAGTGCGTTTTTTTTTAAATATTACTGTAATCGTAAAATACGTTAGAAAACGTTAAAATTTTCACAGCTGGATTTGAATTCGCACTTTTCTTAAATATTGAGTACTATTCTTACTTATTCTCATTTTGAAATATTTTTTGTATTAAAAAAGTTATTTCGTATGTAATTTTTTTTGTTCGTTTTTAGGTTATAAATTAATAATGTTTATTACCGTGTTAATAATTTTATTTTATTAAGATATTATTTTTTATAGACGCTTTTATGGCTTCATTCTAGATGGCAATCCATTATTTGAAATACTCTCTTACCTTTAATTTGCGTAACAGTACAGTATGAAGCTAATACAATAATATTAATTTAAACATTTAATTCCCGCAGGTTACTAGAATTCCTACCTCTCAACCGTCGTACAGAAGAAACCCTGGCCTCCGCGTTCGCAGCGCGCGGCCTCGCGGAGCTCCTACGCCTGCACCGCGCTCAGGCCTCTCAAGAGGCCCGCAGAGAGCTCACCCACGCACTCCTGGAACAGTTGGCTGATGCCCGCAACGTCAGGGACCTCGTGGCCGATACGAGGGACGCTGCTGCGAGACACGCTATACCTGATCATGAAGTTGTTGCTATTGTAAGTATTTTATTGTTGTTTTAAAGATAAGTCACTCTGTGTATATTCTGACATTTGTTAAAATAGGTGTTTATGAACGGTGTGCGGTGCGGTTGATATGTGTTTGGCTGCCTTAAAGCTAGCTGTAGATAGATGGTTGCGCAGATTTGAATTCAAGATTTTTTTTTATTTTGGATAATTTTAATCCGAAGTTAATATGCAATACGTGAAGAGAACAACTTAGTCGGCCACGATTCGTCTACCGTAATGTAGACACTTCACTATAACAGTTATATGTTGCTATAGACACGTAAACTATTGGAGCAATGGGCCAATATCAACTCATCTTTATTACCCTATATAATATAAAGTTATATTATTATAATTAAATTTTCATTTCAGTTATAAAATTTCCATTAAAATTTGGTATACTTGACATTTAACAACGCTTTTTATATATTCTCATAATCTTAAACACATTACGTGAATAGAAACACATAAAAATAGTAATTTGTAAAAATAAACACAATAAAAATATTCAAATGATGAAACTTGATGACGAGTCGGAGTTAAACACAGGGACCGTAACAGCTAGGTCTGACTGAGTCTTTCATTCTCCCCAAAGCGGTTGCGGTCCAGTGTTTAACGCTGTCGACATGGCAGTCTGATATTTTAAGAAATTAATATTAATAAGACTATTCATAATATAGAATGTTTGTAATTTTTCTTGTTTTGTTTTTTATATTTAAGATATGGCAGTGCGTCATGTCTCGCGGAGAGTGGAATAAAAAGGAGGAGCTGTTAGCGGAGCAGGCGGCCAAACATTTAAGACATTACACGCCGTTGTTGGCCGCCTTCGCGCAGTCTGCCAAAGCAGAGATCGCGCTTTTGACTAAGGTTAGTCTGGTCGGCTTTAGTCCTTAATGATAGTTTGTATGTTTCTTTATAAAATTAGCTTTAAGAGTTTTTGGATGGTAGGATTTGAACCCGCTATTTGTGCTGATTATTCCTGTAACAATATGTTGAAATAATTGTAAATTAATTTTGAGCTTGACATGGTATCTTTTATATAAAATAAATATGATAAATTTCAGTATAAAAAAGAATATTTAAAGAAACTTACTGACTTGGATTTACTATTTATAACTAAGAAAGAAATAATAAAGAGTTGTTAATAATAATAGACACATGGTACCTTCTATTAAATATTTTTTCAATTTGAACAATTAGTTCCTGGGATTAGCGCGTTCAAACAAACACACAGCTTACAGCTTTATAATATTAATGTAGAAGTATAGATGTGTATTGAAAATTAAAAGTAAAGAAACAACCAGGCCAGTTGTGGTGCAGAGGCACAAAGTGTAACTGTAAAATTGACTGGTTGTGGGTTCGATCCCCACTCGAAGAAATGAAATATTTATTTACATTTATATTTTCGTTTCTTTGCTCTGGTGTCTCTGAACTCGGCGGAAAGTGGGAAACGGAGTGTCTTAACACTAGGTTCCCTCTGCCTACCCTGCTGCGTGCGGGATACTGCGTGAAGCTGATAAAAAAAAATAAACAACAAAATTGGCACACGATTAGAGCCAACGTACGTACAATGCGTGCGTCGGTGTCGAAGTGTGCGACAGTAATTTCATAGTAAACCCCACATTGGATTCATTTTTGTGGATTCCATGTGTTTATTGTGATACAGATTATTTAAATTTATTGACATTTATTTATAGTATTTGATAAAAACTAATTTAAATATTTGGTAAAAATGTTGTAATAGGTGTATAAGGATTTGGATGTAACTAGATAAAACCAGGGTGATGGTTCGAGTCCTGCTATTTCCACATTTTTTTATAAAATTAAAATTAAATTAAATTAGCTTCACGCTGTATCCCGCACACAGCATGGTAGGCAGAGGGAACCTAGTGTTAAGACACTCCGTTCCCCACTTTCTGCCGAATTCTGGAGGCATTGCGTGTTGAGTGGCAGAACTCAACGCCGCGCTTAACCTCGACACCAGAGCGAAGAAATGGAAATATAAATTTAAGTAAATATTTCATCTCCTCGAGTGGGGATCGAACCCACAACCAGTCGGCTTTGCAGTCACACCTCGTGCCGCTGCGCCACCACCGGCCACATTTTTTTATTATTTCTCGATATTTTTTGCCGTGCTTTGTTTTGTCTCGACACGAGAGCGAAGAAATCGTAAATTTTAAATAAATATTTAACACTATTATTTGTTTGATGGGTTTATTACATAATTTTAATACATTTCCTTATAAAATGATGTACACATTTCTTAATATTTTTTTTTTATATTTGGATATACAGGTGCAAGAATACTGCTACGAGAACATGAGCTTCATGCGCGCGTTCAGCAAGCTGGTGCTGATGCTGTACAAGACGAACGTGCTCTCCGAGGAGGTGATCCTCAAGTGGTACCGCGAGCCCAACTCCAGCAAGGGGAAGGTCATGTTCCTCGACCAGATGAAGAAGTTTGTGGAGTGGCTCCAGAGTGCCGAGGAAGGTAATGACACCCACTGCTAGCTGTTTATATATTTGTTAATAATAGTTCATTTGCGTGGAGAACAGAGTGTCTAAACACTAGGTTCCCTCTGCATGCCCTGCTATGGGCACGATAAAGGTGAAGCTAATTACATACTATATATAATCCAAATTATGTAAGATAGTAAGAAAAGTTCATGCAAACTGCAAATGAGAATTTTAATTTGTTATTATTAACTTTTTACATATTTCTTATCTTCCTATTTCATAATTTATTTTCCTGCTGCAATTCATAGAATTGATACAATATTTATATTACTATATAAATGAATCTTGCTAAAGATTTTCTAATTTTCATATCTGGTCTTTTCTAGAATCGGAGAGTGGCGAAGAAGAAGATTAGAAATAAAGGCAGCGTGAGACTGAACACATAGCGCCGTCCCACACACACACACACACCCAACAGTAAACCAGAAACCATAACCCAAACTGCAACCATAACCAACCATAAACCACAACTGAAACCAACAGGAAACCGCATCCAAGTGAGCACATCACTAGCTGTCAGTGATGGGACGTTTTCTACAATTGTATATGAATCATTTGAAATACATACAACTACTAACTAACATGTTGATGAAATACAATATTTTTTATTCAATTTTTTTAGTAAAATTTCAATAAATGGTGGTGACACTCAAACTGGTCTTTTATTTTGTAGGTTTATATGTTTTGTTTTTAACTACAATTTAATATTGCTTAGTATTAATTAATGACAGTTTATAAATTTATATCAAATATATTGCAGATTTCATACTAAGTTATAAAGTAAGTAGCAGGATTTGAATCTGTGGCATAATATTAAACATTTCGTACCTTTAACCTGTGATCAACTGATACATTTTAAAACTTAGATAGTTTTTAACTAAAGTGGTCATTATCATAACTTTTCTTTACGTATCACTCTTTGAGTTCCTATAAAATAGTTTTAGTTTATTTCAAGTGCGGAGGTGTTCACTGACTGCAGTCATAGTGGCTTGTTTAAATGGAGTAATTACAGTAAATATGTACTGTTAATTGATTTGAAATAAAAGTTGTACAACAGAAATTAGAGCATAGTGTTGCTAACAATTAAAAATAGCTAATAATCATTTTAACTATAAAAAAATAAATAAGAATATTACAGAACTTAATAATATTGCAATACTAGAATATTTTTTCGTAGAATCAATCACATAATACATGTAGTCATTCGTATGAATGTGATGCATTTATGTGAATTTATAGCAAATCGAGTTCAAAGTTGAGGCCAATCGTGGCGCAGGGACACAAAGTGTTCTGTAAAACCGACTGATTGTGGGTTCGATCCCCACTCGAGGAGATGAAATATTTACTTAAATTTATATTTCCATTTCTTCGCTCTGGTGTCGAGGACAAGCGCGGCGTTAAGTTCTGCCACTTAACACGCAATGCCTCCAAAATTCAGCAGAAAGTGGGGAACGTAGTGTCTTAACACTAGGTTCCCTCTGCCTACCCTGCCGTGTGCGGGAAACAGCGTGAAGCTGAGTTCAAAGTTTGACATCATTGTCTTAAAAGAATACACAATGTAAGGTTTTTTTATGCCTCGATCGACTCGCGCGTCCGCTCACTTGACCTAGCCAATTTTTTTATACTAATCTGAATTCGTTTTGTTATCTAATAAAATCAATCGATTTAAAGAAAATATCAATACATTAAAAACTAGTTTTATTAAAACACTTCATTTTGAAACAATATTGTCGCATGGAAAACTTTATAATAAAGAAGATAAGACCTTTAAAAAAACATTATATTTTGTGGTTGTTTCAGTGAAACACGAAACGTGATATATGATTAATTACAATCACAAAATAATTCAAAATAAAAGCTAGTTTCACAAGAGCCCCTTAAGGCTTAAACTTTGGGTAACTTCAAGCAATGCTTTCAGAATTTCCACGCGATAAATCCTACATTCCTGTTTTGGAGTTTCGAGAGTATTAAGTTACTTCTCTCGTTCTTTTTCTAATACGGTCTTAAAATTTTCCTTTTGTGGTTATTTAGGTACCTAATATTATATTTTCGCCTTTGTTAAGTAAATAAACTCCTTTGGGCTTCCACCAATCAAAATCTCTTAAAATTAAAATGGTCTCTTTTACCTGGCAAGATGTCTGCATTCATAATTACAAAACTACATACTTATACCTATATAAAAGCAATATAAAAATAAATTTTACATCCAAAAAAGAAACCTATAGTATAAAGCACTCACAAATTCACAACTAATAATACCATCAAAAGAAGTTATTTAATTATCACTGTATTCAAATTCAACTATCCATTCAAAAAGTAACTCAAGACGGCACCCAACATAATGAAACCTATAGAAATACATTAACAATAATTGTATTTAAAGTTTGAATCTATTATATTAGTTGGAGCACGTGGAAAGGGTCTCAAAACTCGAAGGTCAAGGTCGATCGGTTTTGTGAGGGATGATTTTTTTTTAGAAATGAAGAGGGTGACAAATGTGTTTCTTTTTAATTTAATTTGTAATTCAGTTATATGTATAATAGTACTATAATTTTATTAACAATATGTTATTCTTGATTTTGGCGATTGTTTGGGTTTTATATTTCCAAATTTTGTTTTTATCAAGGGATGAGACAGCTAGTTAGTATACAGGGTGATTGATAGTTAAATAGATAGACAAACTCTCACAGGTGATAGAGGAGTACATTTGCAATTATTTTAAACTTTTATATGGTTTTGTATAAATAAAAGGCCGGAAATTTCAATAGATGTTTTGTCAATGCATAATAAGAGATTAAAAAATCAGGAATCGAAATTATAAGTAAATCTATAGGAATATTGTATATTTTAACAGCATTGTACCTAGTTGTCTATCTACTATATAAAATTTCGAAGAAAATATAATTGAAAATGTCAGCTAGTGCCAAAATTTCAGCGTTTTCATACTTTTTCCCCCAATAAACAAAAAAATCTACGACATTCAAGTAGCTTTAAAAATAAATAAATAATATAAATATATATATTTATT
>JAATLQ010017662.1:0-13618 GCA_013421005.1 Heliconius erato x Heliconius himera | reverse complement strand
GGGGGGGGGGGGGGGGTCTTGGGTTTGCTTATTTTTGACGTTTTCAAAAAAAAACTGCTTACGTAATACTTGAACGGCCCCTCTGGTAACAACAAGACAAAGTGCTACGTTGAGTTCCACCCGTCAACACGAAATGCCTCCATTCGTCCGAAAATAGGGAACGGTAGTGTCTTAATGAGAAAGGATTGTCTTAACACTAGGTTCTCAGGTTCCCTCTGCTTCTAGCGCTATGTGCGGAGTACAGCGTGAATTAAAAAAAAAACTTTATTAATACATCAAAAGACAGTTATTGATTTTCAAAGACGCACACGTGGTCGTCCTTCGGGACCTCGTTAGTTAAAAACTTAACTAAACGCTTCAAAAGTAGGGCAAAGCGAAGGGAAACCAAAAGGTGCGCGACAAAAGACTTCCCATACGATCCGGTTGTTACGGATCAATATCTTTTAGAAGATGTACTTACAGATGCTACATATATTATTATTTAAATAGTTTATTGTGTTTTTATTTAACGTTTTTCGCTTTTTTTGTTTATTTCTTGGATTGATATGCAAGGAGGAACAGTAGATATATCGATTTTTTTAATTATTTTCTAATTTGTGTATGTCCAGCTTTTTATTTTTACTTTTATTTTTTAAGAGATTCGTTGAAAATTATTTTTAGCTTACGACAACTTATTGAGTGTTAACATATTACAACACTCCGTTCCCTTAACAATTTCTTCTTCTGTTTTACCTCCACACTGTATTCCACCCACAACAGGATAGGCAAAGTGCTAAAACAAAAATAAAAACTAGTGTTAAAACAAAAATATTTATTTGGAAAACGTATTAACGTTCAATGGCAATGAACGTATGGCTTAGTAGCCAGAGCGCCTGGTCGGTTTCCAGGAGGCGCGGGTTCGAGTCCCGCTACGTTCAAATTTTTATACGTTTTCTAAATAAGTATTTTTCTTGTGATAAGTGCGGATTACATAAAAAATGTGAAAAATAGTTTATTACTTATTTCCCACTCTCCGATCCATTTTCGAGACATTGAGTAATGAAAATTGAAAGAGATTTAAAAAAATAATTGGCCATATAAAAATAATTCATACCTGCGAGTGTAAATCGAACCCAAAACCACCACTACTACGACCTCGACAATTCCATCGATCAATCATTACACATTACGCATATAATATAAGTACGTACATTTAAGCTTGTCTTGCAAAAAAAAACACACCGTCGTAAGCCCCCAATATCCAGGTATCTGGATGCTATCCTTTTGTCCGGGTAAGCCCAGGTGCGCCTTTATATTTGTCTTGAGTAGATCCTTTATTCTCTATCCTCATGGATTTAGTGGGCAGCTGTCTCGGTGCAGGGTCTTTGTGGAATGAGGTCGAGATTTCGTTGTATGGGTGTGTTTGTATGTGTGGATGGTGTGTGCTTGTTCTTTTTTAATGTAGCTTCCTAGGTGTGTTTGTTGAGTGTAGGTATTTTTTTTTTGAGAATTATGTATGATGTTCTTTTTTTAGGTTTTTTTAATGATTTTCTATGATAATTTTAATTTTTTTATTGGTGATTTTATTTAGGGTAATAAGTCAAAATTCTAAAACCTGAAAAATTGTATAATTTTTTTTATGTTTTTTAGCTATTGATTTATTTAAATTTGCTGATAATTTAGTATAATTAATAAATACCATGATATATCTTTACTATTTCTATTTTTACAGCTTCAATAGTATTTGAACATATATTTAAAAATCACATTCACAATAGGTATAAAAAAATTGAGCATATCATCAATAGCATTATTTAAAAAAAAAACAAATAATCGATGACATAACTTTTGGCGCGACCTTATGTTAACTGTAAATTTAAGGATCTAATTAAGTAAAAATATTTTTTACACAGCGCCTCATCTTTTCTATTTAATTTTAGCATGGTAAAGTTGTAATGTAAATATATATGTATGTTGTATGAATATATGTAGTTTATTTAAGTTTGTTTTAGTATAGCGTAGTTACATTTTAAATTTCCAAATAATTAATATTAACTGTTAAAATCAGCTTCACGCTGTATCCCGCACACAGCAGGGTAGGCTGAGGGAACATAGTGTTATGACACTCCGTTTCCTACTTTCCGCCGAATTCTGGAGGCACTGCGTGCTGAGTGGCGGAACGCAACGCCGCGCTTTGCCTCGAGACCAGAACGAAGAAATGGATATATAAATTTAAGTAAATATTTAAATTCCTCGAGTGGGGATCGAACCCACAACCAGTCGCGTTTACACACTGTGTGCCCCTGCGCCACGACCGGCCTCTAATAACTGTTAATTTTCACTAAATAAAAAAAATAAAAAAAAAAACTAAAATTAGTTTGATGAAATAAACCAGGAAAATCTACATTATTTACTTATTTAGAAAACGTATAAAAAAATTAACGTAGCGGGACTCGAACCCGCGCCTCCTGGAAACCGACCGAAACGATGAATGAAATTATAAATTGTAAATACATGTATCATTTCCTCGAGTGGGGATCGAACCCACAACCAGTCGCGTTTACAGGTACACTTTGTGCCGCTGCGCCACGACTGGCCTCAATAATAAAATATTATAGCTATAATTCTATAGAATAACATTATATTTTTATTAGGCAAGCACATATTGAAATCAAACCATTCTATATATTATTCTATTTGTAACCGCCATGTAAATTTTAATCCCCTAATTTTGAATTGAATATATTCGTTAACACTTGAACACGTATTTAACGGATGACTTAACCTATTATTATTATAATGTGAGTTTTGAGACTATAGTATACTATAGTATAATCAATATTAACTGTTAAAATCAGCTTCACGCTGTATCCTGCACACAGCAGGGTAGGCAGAGGGAATCTAGAGGAGGAGGGAAAAAAAGATGTATCTTGCTTGGCAAGGTGGGCAAAAGGAACTTAGTGTTAAGACATTCCGTTCCTCACAAATAGCCTAATTTTCAAAACATTGTGTATCGAGTGGAAGCCGTTGCCATTGCCGTGCTCTGGTTTGTTACTAGGCCGAGGAATTGAAAGATTTTATTTTCTCGATCGGGAATCGAACTCACAACTGTCGCGTTTACAGTAAGACGCTGTGCCGCTATACCACGAACGCTCCTTTTTACTTCAATCATAATTCGATTTAATTTAACCAAATAATATTTTTTGAACATCTCTAATGACTTAAAATAAAAACATCAAAATCGAAATAAACGTCATGCAACCTTCCTCAATAAATGAATTATCCAATACAAAAAAAAAACAATTCGAACCAGTAGTTCCTGAGAGTAGCGCGCTGAACCATACAAACTCTTCTGCTTTATAATATTAGTATAGGTCTTTAGAAATTCTTCATCCATATACGTATAAACATAATAAACAATATGAACTAAAGCTCAGCATTGCGATCAAGAGGCGTATTTTTCGCAACCTGATAGTAACCTTGGACCTTGGCCTTGAAAGGGGAGTCCAAACAAGATTCTACACTCCGGAAATCTACCCCAAATGGGGACGATCCTATATTCTTTCACCTGGTTCCACTTATTATATAATAACATATAATTTTTAATAATATGAATAAATGTTATTTAATATTATTGTATTACTTTTGTATTGGGATGATTGTAGATTTAAATGTCACGTGGGATTTTATATTTGTAACGGATGTTTTGAGTTTTTAGTATTTTTTGTATCTTCACGCTGTATTCCGCATATAGAAGGGAAAGTACGGGGACCTTGGGAACTTGTGCTTTATTACACTCTGTTCCTTACTATGACACTCCGTTCCATACTCTCTATGTTGAGTGGCGGAACTCAACGCTGCGCTCGGGCAAATTAAGCAAAACCTCGTTACCAGAGTGAGGTTACCAATATTGAATATATCATTCTCCTGAGAGAGAATCTTAATATCAACATTTTAAATTTAAATTTTGTCTCAAACTATTACAATCCGTGACTCTTGCGAAAATTATTTAACCACACTTTAAACTGAAAAATTATATAATAATAAAAATAAATTACAGTCTATTTAAAAAGTCCCTAGTTAGGGAAGATAATAGTAAAATGCTAGAACATTATATAATGAGGGGCATAAAAATATTGTCGTTAAAATACCGTTTCTTTTTTAAAATCTATTTTCTAAACGTACTGACAAAGCCATTTCAGTATAATGCCTAAACAATATCTGTTAAGCGTGAGTCGCATTTAACTATTTGGGTTCCGTTGAAATGCTTATATTTGAGAGTTTATTTATGGTTTTATAATTAGTTTTTAGCTGTGTTTCGCTCACGTAGTCAAATAAAAATTGTTAATTTCAAATGGACGAGATAGTTCTAACCGGAATTACATGGAAACTATTAACGTGATGTTGTAAAGCCTATCTTATAGCCTTTCTCGGTAAGTGGACTATACAACACGAAAAGAATTGTCCGATTCAAAATCAAATCTTTACGCTGTATCCTGTATATAAAGCAAGATAGGCAGGAAACCTGGGAACTTGCTAAGACAATTTGTCCCCATAAAAACACTTATATTCCCCACTTCTTGCTGATTTGCTAAATTTTAGAAGTATTGCGTGTTGTGCGGCGAAACTCTATGTTACCAGATTGAGGAAATAGAAATATTAAATGTTATATTTCCTCGATTGGGTATCGAACCCATAATCGCGTTTACAGTAGCTCACTTGGTGCTTTTGTGCCATGACTGGCCTCGAACTATAATTGAAAGATAATAATTAAGCAAAAATGTTCTTTATAAATATCGTAATTTAAGAAAATACGCTAATATATATTATTATTTATCAAAAATAAAGAGATATTTCATTAAACAAAAAAAAATTTAAAAAGTTCTCATTTCAATTTAGCCAACGCATCTCTAAAAATACTAAAAAAAAAAAGAAAACCGAGCAAAAAACAAAATCCTGCCATCCCTACGTAGTTTCGAATATTACACAATGGCGGGCTATTGTGTTAGACGTTTGTAAAAGCTAGACCAGGATTTAAAGTATTTAGGGTATTATTGGACGGTAATATGATGCTTTTGCGCTTCGGAATCGTAAAAAAAAAGGTTTTTTTATGTCTAAATATATGTATCCCTTTTCTTTTTTTAGCTTCACGCTGTATCCCGCATATGGTAGGGTAAAGGGAACCTTTATAGGACATTCCGTTTCCCACTTTCCGTTGAATTTTCAAAACACTGAGTGTTAAGTGGCTATACTCAAGGCCGTGCTGTCTTTATGCAGGGTGGACGCGTCTGCGCTACTTTTACGGAAACAGCATATAGGGTAAAATATTTTAAACCTATACCTAAAGAATTTAATCAAGATACCTCAACAGTTTAGACGTAGGATTTTCTTTTCATTTCACGATGTTGATCCATATCTATATTTCGAGTGATGCGGTTACGCATAGATACCAATAACGTAAACACATACTACTACAAGAATACTGCTAAATGTTGCCGTTTAAAGTGTTATTCCACACTTAGGAAAGAAAAATACTTATTTAGAAAACGTATACAAATTTGAACGTAGCGGGACTCGAACCCGCGCCTCCTGGAAACCGATGAGGCGCTCTGACCACTAAGCCATACGTTCGTATCAATCTACGTCGAAATTTTTAATTGTATAAGGTTTTAATAGAGTAGCTAAAACTGTGGTTTCATTTAAAGTGGTGATGATAAAAACACTGTATAATAATTTATCTCCATTTTTGGAGTAGTGATTGTCTGACTGTGACTGACACAAACACATCGAATATATGAACCTACTAGACTAAGAAATAAAAAAAAAATGGCATAAAGACAGATTACGGAGGCTAGGGCGCACTAATTTGGATTTTTAGACGGGAAAGATGATTACAACAAAATTATTCGAAACTCTAAAAATAAAAAGAAACCACGCAAAAATAAAATACTACCATCCCTATAGTTCGAGTATTACAATTTTACAATAGTTAGCTATTGTGTTAGACGTTTGTAAAAGCTAGACTAGGATTTAAAGTAAGCATTTGTAGTATTAATGAATAGTTAGACTTACCGTCCAATGTGATGTTTTTGCGAATTGAAAAAAATAAAAAAAAGTTTTTGTAGATTTTGTAGTTTTTTTAAATTTATATTTACATATATCTCGAATTTTCGGAGAGACAGAAAAAATCTATATCTATCTATATATATAAAAGGACTTGTGCTGACTGACTGAGGTAAGACGCACGCAGAGCCGTAACCGCTGATGGTAGAAACGTGAAATTTGGGCAAATGTTTATTTTCATAATCTGGACATCCACTAAGAAAGGAATTTGAAAAATTTTAACCCTAAAGGGATGAAATAGAGGTTGAAAATTTGTATGGAAAACTTTTAAAATCGACATCGATTTTTATAAAATTTGAAATTTAGACTCTTAAAAATATTTCATTGAATACGTGTTTCATGGTTTTCTTAGAATTTACCCCTAAGTGTGCCAATAAGCGGGCGAAGCTGCGCGCGCCCACTAGTGATATATATAAGTATAAAACTCTTGCGTTATTAACAGACAACAAAACTGATTTGTTTTGGTATTGGATAGAAATCCATACATATATTACATCCCGTTAATGTGGCACGTTGTACCGCGGTCAGAGTTACTTTGGGCACTCAGAATGAGTCAGGTTTCATATAGATAATAATAATTCCCTATATTTCATATAGATAATAATAATAACCCTTAATATAGTCAGAAAGAAGAGGTAGTCCGAAATCAACTCTTAATTATATCCATTTCACTAAAGGGCCGGAGCCGGGGCTAAAAGCTAGTGTTTACAGCATCCTATTAAGGATAGATGGACTAATTTATAGATAGAATAGTATCTGCGATCTGAGATGAGATGAAATTGGCGTCGGGTTAGAGGTGAACCAAACGGTACTCTGACTCATTGTACAGAACCGGTGATATTTTAATAAATAATAGATACTATTATAAGTTTCGGTTGTGTTAAATTAAATAATTTAATTGATTTAAAATTAATTGAGATGGCGTTTGAGGTCGTCACGGCGCAGAGGCGTAAGCGTGCGACGTAAACGTGACGGTTATGGATTCGATTTCTACAGTGGGGTATGCAATATTTAATATTTTCATTTCTTCGCCCTGGTAACTAGGCAAAGCACGGCGTTGAGTTCCGCAATGGCGCAGCGGCACAAAGGATCTGACTGTACGTGACGCGACGCGTTGCCTTGGTTCAATTCCATCACGGAGGAATTATTTTCATTTTACTCGCACTGCTAACAAAATAAAATGCGGCGTTCAGATCCGCCACTAAGCAGAAAATGTCACGAAAATTGGAGTGTCTTAAAACTAGATTCCTAGGTTAGCTCTGTTTACCCTGCGAATAGCGAAATACAGCGTAAAGTGATAATAATAAAAAATAGACATCTCTAATAAAATCTTGTACTCTGGGGAAGTCCGCTAGCAACTAAACCACCCAACTATTCATAGAAATACCCCGGAAATTGTTTAAAAAGGGTCCCTTTAAAGCTTTTGTTAAACGCCAGGTACAATATGTATGTACATAATATATTGTATAGTATGATTTATTTAGTTTAGTTCGGGAGAAAGTTCGTAACAAACGGTAAATGTATTCTTATTATAAAATTATAAATAGATAAAATTTAAGAGATTTTTAATTTCATAGGGTGGTTACCTCAACCACCCTTTGTTTTTTTTTAAAGGGAAAATTGATTTATTTCAATTTTTTGTTTGCTTTATAATAGCTTTTATGTAGTGGTTAATTAGTTTGACTTTTAAAATGTATGTACATACGTACAAACATACATAATATGAATTTATCTTTTTAAATATTTTTCTTATAGTATAGTAGTATCTCTATTCATTTCATAATTTTTTTGATAAATATATGAGAATAAAGAAGCCTGCGTGGCTAAGTGGCCCAGCGTCTGACTGTAAACGCGACGGTAATGCGTTCAATTCTGACTCGAGGACATGAATATATTTAATTTATTTTTGTTCCTCGATCCGGTTCACAAGCACGCAATATTTAGAAAAATAGATGGTATGTGGTTAGCCTTAACACAAGGTTCCTTCTGCCTACTCTGCTATGTGACAAAAAAACATGAAGCTCTATAGATTTTTCATAAACGTAGAAAAAATAGGTCCTGAGGTATCTTCTTTGAAAACCACACACAAAATTTATCAATTGCAAGAATTAACAAAAGGAGCTTTCAATCATAGTCTCAGTACAAAATCGGCGAAGTGCATATAATTTCTCTACAAGTACAAAGGAACCATCCATCAAAATTTTTAATATATGTATTATTTATTACTATTGTGGCGACCACCCCCGTCTTTTACAGGTGACCAAATTGTTTACAATTTTTTTAACTTATTTTATATTATTTTAAATAAATGCAAAGCTAATTTTGGGTTTTTATTAAGAGATGTTATTTTTATTCTGGACTCAAGCAACACTACCTACTACATCTTCAGCTAAATTCAAGACGTCCACGACTTCTCGACTGTTTTTGTTTTTTGTTCTTTTTTTAGTTTCATGTAGTATTCATTTCTTACTACTATACGTGTTAGACGGTTACGCAGAGAAGACATTTAGACAGAGCTGAGTGCCGTTCCTAAACAAGCAATATCTCAATTTCGGGAGAAAAATGGAGAACGGAATGTCATGACAATAGATTATCTCGGTCCACTATGATATTCGGAAAAAGAAGAAGCTGGCTAGAGTCAAAGATTAAGAAGGAATGTATTAAAAAAGAAAATAACTTCGAGACCTCCAAGAGCTTTAACTTTAATAATATTCACGTTCTGCCAATCTGTTTTTCACCTTTTCCTCTATAGTAAAGTAGGATAGGCAGAGGGAACCTGGTAACCTAGTGTTTAGACATTCCGTTCTCCATTAAGACACTTCCGTTCCCCCCGCCGAATTCTTCAGGAATTTGACTTGAATTGAATTGTTGACTGGCGGAACTTAACACGCACGATTTAATGTCAATTAACAGCTAATTGACATCTCAGAGTACTTTAGCAAGGTATGTATATATGTATATAGTAAAAGTAACATTAGTACAGTGTAGAGTTACGCGCGCTCGACAAAGTTTAATCGCTCTTCTATTATATTAACATCCGTGTCGCCACTTTTGATACTCGATCTGTATTGTATTGTATATATTTTTAATTACTTTTATTAGGGTTGTCAATTTAATTTAATTGTTATTTGTAAATAAATATTTTGTTGGTAAATATTTTTTTTATATTTTCATTTCCTCATGTTGAACTCCACCAAGCAACCCGCAATGCTTCTAGAATCTCGGAAAGTGGACTACGGAGTGTCTTAATACTAGGTTCTCAGGTTCCCTCTGACTACCCTGCATCGCACATAGGTTCGGAATACAGCGTGACGCAAATAAAAATTCTAAAAATATTTCGTAATTTTTTTTTTATAAAAGTTTATTTGGTAACACGCGACTAAAAATTATAAAAAATACTGCAACTCTTGAATTTAAAAAAAAAAAACATTATGACAGGTAAAAAATAAATTACAAATAATTATAAAATATAAAAAAAAGTTTAAGTAAGAATTTATTCAACATCATTAAATGGGTGGTCGAAGCAGCAACTGTCATAAGTTGTAAACAAAGGGGTTGAGACCTATTTTTTATTATATTTAGTTTTTTATATTTCCATTTCTTTGCTCTGGTGTCAAGAACAAGCGTGGCGTTGAATTCTGCCACTCAACACGCCTCCAGAATATGGCAGAAAGTGGGGAACAGAGTGTCTTAACACTAGGTCCCCTCTGCCTACCCTGCAGTGTGTGGGATACAGCGTGAAGCTGACAAAAAAAATAGTTTTTTTTTACTTTCATGTAGTATTCCGCATATAATAGGGTCGGCAGAGGGAACCTAGTGTTAAGACACTCTGTTCCCCACTTTCCGCGTAATTTTCGACATTATGAGTGGCGAAACTCAACGGCGTGTTTTTTCTTGTTACCAGAACAACAAAATGAAAATATTATTAAATAATAATTAATTCCCTCAAGTGGGAATCGGACTCACAACCATCGCGTTGCAGTCACACGTTTGTGCCCCTGCACCATGACGGGTTCAATATTCAGTTTTAAAATTTAAATAACGATTATAAAATATATTTCTCTAATAAAAAAAGCTCAAAAAACCTTTTTATTTGATCAAATCTATAGAAAACTAGACTTAGCTTAATTACGTATTAATAAGTTTTAAGTTATAACAAAAAAAATATGCCGCTGGCGAAGTGATGGCTAACTAATCTATCTTATTCATCTTTAGTAATAAATGTTTGAAGAAATATGTATCTAGAAATTATTAATATAAATGGGTGTTTCTGTATGTTTTTAGTATATTTTTTTGACTCCAGGCCCTCCAATGTATTAGGGTAAGCAGAGGGAACCTATTATTAAGAAAATCTAGTTCGTTATTTTCGTTCGATTTTCGAGACATTGTGTGTAGAGTGGCGGAACTTAACACCTTGTGCGAGTAAATTGAAATACTTAGTTCTTCCAAATAGAATCGAACCCACAATCGTCATTAACGTCATGCTGTGCCGCTGCGCCATAACGGCCTCTCAGTATGTAATGTACCAATATTATAATTTTGCACGATTAATTTAGGTATTTTTTTTATAAATTCCAATAATGCAATGAAATGTTTATAAATAAATTTTATATGTCATTTAAAAATATTCAATATTTTGTTGTTGTTGCAATATAATAAGGAAACATGAAAAATAATCTATACTGATGTTATAAAGCTAAAGACTAAGAAGTTTGGTTGACTGCACTAATCTCAGAAAATACTAGGTTCCAATTATTTTTATATAAGATAGTCCATATATCGAGGACGGACTGACAATTAACGCATTGGTCGTGAGTTCGATTCTTCCTAGGAGAAATAATTATATTTAAATTATTTTTAGTTCCGGCAAAGCGTGGTGTTTAATTTTGCCATTTTTGGCACAACACAAATCAATAAAATTGGGGAAAGGAGGAACGTAGTGTATTAACTTTAGATTCCATTTATTAAACGATTTTGGCGGGATGCCCTGATTTTTAATCCAAAATTAAATGTCCCGAGGGAGATATGTTGGGAACGAAGTGTACACTTTGCACTTGCCTACCCTACTTTATGCGGGATACAGCGTGAAGCTAAAAAAATATTATACACTACATCGATAAGACGTTATGTACCCTATTTTATATAGTATTTTTTTGTGTATTTTTATTCCAGGATCTATTTAGGTACAGCGTGACTGAGTCGAAAACTAAATATACTTTTCAAATCGATACAATAGAATAAATATTATAAACAAACATAAAATAAATTAATTCATTAATAAATAAACTTCACGCAGTATCCCGCATACAGCAGGGTCAGAGGGAACCTAATGTTAAGACACTCAGTTCCCCACTTTCTGCCGAATTCTGGAGACATTGCGTGTTGAGAGACGCCAGAGTGAAGAAATGGAAACATAAATATAAATAAATATTTCATCTCCTCGAATGGGGATCGAACCCACAACCAGTCAGTTTTACAGTCACACTTTATGCCCATGCGCCACGACTGGCTCTGGCCCTGCGCCACGGTCAATAAACATTATAAACAAACATAAAACCAAATAAATATAAAACAATAAATAATAAATACAAGAGGAACCAGGCGTCGTAGCTAGTTAAACACGTGGGACTAACGTAACGGTCGGCCGAGATGTAACCGGTCTCATACCTCCGTGCGATGTTACCGCGGTCGGGTTCAGTTCGCCTTTAAATTCACATTTAACATGAGATTTCGTTTATAGAGGTCGTTGTGGCGCAGTGGCGGCGTGTAGGTAGGTGGGGGTTCGATTTATATTGGGGTAATTTGTTTTTGATAGTTTATGGCGTTGCGTTTGTTATTTCACAATAATAGTCGAGTATGTTACATGAAATATAAAGAATATGATAACGGAGTGTTTTAACTTTTATCACTAAGTTCTCTTTACCTCCCCTGCTTTACACAAGAGAAAGATAATTTTTAAATATAAATCGGAATCTATTTAGACATTTAGTAAGAGTTATTTAGATATGAAAATAAAAATTATAAGACATATATGTTCCCCAGTTTCCGCCGAATTCTGGAAGCATTGGGTGTTGAGTGGCGGAACTCAACGCGGCGATTTGCCTCGTTACCATAGCGACGAAATGAAAAATATTAAATATTTAATTTCTTCGTGTGGGAATCGAACCCGATACATGTGGCGTTTACAATTGAGCCACGACGACCTCTATTTTTCTGGTTGTGGGTTCGATCCCCACTCGAGGAAATGAAATATTTACTTAACTTTATATTTCCATTTCTTCGCTCTGGTGTCGAGATTAAGCGCGGCGTTGAGCTCTGCCACTCGCCACGCAATGCCTCCAGAATTCAGCAGAAAGTGGGGAACGGAGTGTCTTAACACTAAGTTCCCTCTGCCTACCCTGCTGTGTGCGGGATACAGCGTGAAGCTGATTTTTTTTATTTTTTTTTATTACTTATATTTGTTGGCGTATATCTTTGTATCTACTTTAATACAAAGTGTGTCGTTGGAATCTATGATTTCACGTGAATTTATATAATTCTAGGTTTTATTTTCGGCCTTATTCGCTTGGAAGTAACTAAGACTTACATTAAAGTGACTAACTGTGATGTAATATAGCCTATAGCCTTCTTCGATAAATGGACTATAGGTACTATACAATATAGAACGAATATTTCAATGTGAATTAGTAAGTCTCGAGATCATCGCGTTCAACAAAACGAATTGTTCAACTTTATAATAGTAAGAATATTTCGTTAAATAAATGGAAAGTAAGTAATGGAGTGTCTTAACACTAGCTTCTTCTGCTATAAGTGGAAAAAGTATAATTGTTAAATAAAAATTGTAATAAATCTAGGTATTTGAGACTGTGAAATCAACTGGTTGTGGGTTCAATCTCCACTCGAGCAGATGAAATACTTATTTAAATGTATATTTCCATTTCTTCGCTCTGGTGTCGAGGCAAAGCGCTGCGTTGAGTTTCGCTACTCAACACGCAATGCCTCCAGAAATCGGCGGAAAATGAGAAAATATTTTTATTTCTTAATATTATTTGTAAATATCTTTATCTCTTTGCTCTGAGTACCAAAGCAAAAAGTATTGGACTGAGTTCCTTCACTCAACACACAATGCCTCGAAAAATTCGGCGGAAAGTGGGGAACGAAAATGTCCAAATGGAAACGGAGTGTCATAACACTAGGTTCCAAATTCCGTCTGCCCCGCTTTGTGTAATATACAGCATTAAGCCAAAAAAAAACTTTTTTTATTATTTTTAAAAACTAAAAATAATTTACCTCGACAAATGTATAAGACTCTATTACCTAGGTAGTGTCTTAACACTAGGTTCACTCTGCCAAACCTGCTACATGCGGGATACAGCGTGAAGAAAAAAAAATCAAGTATTTAAAACTTAAAAAATTTACATAATTAGGTGTGACGTCAAAATTTATTAGCGCCGTATTAGTTACGTACTTCCTTATAACATTAGTCCCAACGAATTACAGTGTTTAACACCTCCAA
>JAATLQ010017660.1:1130-18071 GCA_013421005.1 Heliconius erato x Heliconius himera | reverse complement strand
CCGGTCGTGGCGCAGCGGCACGAGGTGTGACTGCAAAACCGACTGGTTGTGGGTTCGATCCCCACTCGAGGAGATGAAATATTTACTTAAATTTATATTTCCATTTCTTCGCTCTGGTGTCGAGGTTAAGCGCGGCGTTGAGTTCTGCCACTCAACACGCAATGCCTCCAGAATTCGGCAGAAAGTGGGGAACGGAGTGTCTTAACACTAGGTTCCCTCTGCCTACCCTGCTGTGTGCGTGATACAGCGTGAAGCTATTTTTTTTTTTTTTAAATACTTATTTTTACATTAGATGTCGATTTAGTAAAAAAAAACGGTTTAGTGCGAGTCGGACACCCCTATTGATGCTTCCGTACCAAATCAGGACTGTACAACTTATAAAAGTTGACAAAGTTTAGTTTGCGGGCTTATGTACTCATATTGTAAGAATCGAATTACAAATATAAATTTGTAATGTTTTTTTATGAAATACCAAAAAAATTTCACTTTGCGGATTTTTTCCTTTATTTGCATTTTAAGTTCTCATTTCCTGTGAAATTCCCTAAATGTGTAAGGTTCACAGGAAGTACCCTATAGGTCTTGATTACGCGGTGAATTTCATACAAAATGCAGCAAAATCGATACATAAATGAGAAAACGATACAAAAATATCATATCTTTTGATTACGTTGATTTACAAGATTGTTTTTTTTTGTGCTTCTAAGAACCATAGACATGAACATTTGATATTCGATTCAGCTTGACAAATGGACAAACGGACAATAAAGTGATCCTATAAAGATTCCGTTTTTACTTTTTAAGGTACGGAACCATAAAAATAAGGATAAGACAAATAGTAAAAATACCAGCATTAAAAAAATGTATTTAATTATATAGTTAATTAATTTGTAATTACAAATTAAAGCAGATTTCTTTAGCTATTTCAATATTTAAATTTCAATTTGTTTGATAGTCTAAAGCACTTAGTAGACGTCAGGATTAAGGACTAATCTCTCAGCATTTAAATCTTATTAACTTTACGGACAAGCATTAATAATTATAATCTTTTAAATATCTAATTAAAATTAAATCAGCTTCACGCCATATCCCGCCCACTGCAGGGTAGAAAGAGAGAACTTAGTGTTAAGACATTCCGCTTAACTTTCCGCCGAATTCTGGAGTGCGGTGTGGATTGCGTGTTGAGTGGCGGAACTCAACGCCGCGCTTTGTCTTGACACCAGAGCGAAGAAATAAAATAGAAATATAAATAAATATTTCATTTCCTCGAGTAGGGAATCAACCCACAATCAGTTGATTTACACTCACACTTTGTGCCGCTGCGCCACGACTGGCCTCTTAAACGATGTTACTAAATTATTTATTGATATAGATAGTCGACATCTTAAGGAAGTAGCATATTTTCATTGCATATAAAAAAATGATTTTAATCCACTAAATGTTAAGTTTCATTGTTTTTTTTGGTAACTAGTAAAACATAAAAATATGTTTAAATTGCTATAAGATATTTAGTAATCATAACCTATATTATCGATTGAGAAAGAATATATGTGCCACGAATACAATTTATCTTGTACCTACTCTTTAATTATCTGTTTAGTTGCAAGCATTAATCTAATCAGCTTCACAGCTGTATCTCACGCATAGCATGGTAGGCAAAGGGAACTAAATATTAAGGCACTCCGCCCCCCACTTTTCGCAGAATTTTTGGGGGAATTGATTGTTAAATGGCGAAATTCAACGTCGGGCTTTGCCTTGATGCCAGAGCGAAGAAATGAAAATTTTAATAAATAATAATTAATTTTCCGAGTAGGAATAGAACACACAACCGTTGGATATCAACAATCACACCCTTGCCTCTGCGCCCGCCTCAGAAAATATCGTTATAATAAAAAAAAAATCCTCAATATATATAATTTACAGTCTTTCAAGGAAAAATATAATATAGGAGTGCTACATTTTTTTATTGCTGCAATAGTGGTTTTAATCGGCGATTAAAAGGTACGAATAAGGCTAATAGCGTTTTTATTATCCATATCGGAGGGCCCGCATGCACAGGCTTTACATCCATATTGGGCTCATTTAAACTGTCATTCGTTTTACTTACTTTTTTATCTTACTCGATTTGCATTGATTTGAGACTCAAATGAGTGACTAATAAATATTAGAATATTATATTTTTTATAAACATTACTACTAATCACACCAGTCGTTACACACGAGTACAAGCGTACGACTGAAAATGCGACAGGTTGTTGCTTGAATTTCCACTCGAGGTAATAAAATAGTTAATATTCTCATTTCTTTTCTCGAGGCAAAGGACGACGTGGAATTCCGCCACTCAATACACAATGTCGCCAGCGTTCGGCGGAAAGTAGGGAACGGAAGTGTCTTAATGGGAATGGAGTGTCTTAACAGTAGGTTCTCCCTGCCTACCCTGCTGTGTGCGGGATACAGCGTAAAGCTGATTTATTAATTTATTTTATTTTATGATAATAATCACATACCACTCCATTAGTTATAGTTGCGTCTCAGATTGTTCTCATGTTATTTTCTTAAGTTACAAAATCTAATTATTTATTTAAGGCCTAACTGTTTGCAATAAAAACATAATTTATGTGACAAATAACTCCACAGGCACCTTTAGGCTATCCGTTAATGAAATACGTTATGTTAATTAAATTTATGAACTTAATATGTTTATAGTTAACTAGTAACTTAATATGTACTAGAAATATGTTTCTAGTTTCCAATGTTACTATTATTAGATATTATATTATTAAGAAGTGTTTTAGAAGAGGTCGATCATGGTGCAGGGGTACAAGTAATCGCGCCAGGTTTTGAGTTCGATTCCCGTTCGAGGACATTTAATATCTTCAGTTTCTTTGTTCTAGTAACGGAGTGAATGGAATTTTTGGCTGTTAACCAAAAAGTTTTCTGTGCTTTTGAACTTGGAAAAGGCGTTTGACAGAGTTGTAAGAGCGAAATTATGGGAGATACTACCCCGGTACAGTGTGAGTGGACCCTTGCTGCAGGTTGTAAAGTCTCTTTACAGAGGTCACTCAGCCTGCGTGCGAGTATTAGCTAGCATATCGCCCTGGTTTGACATCCGATTGGGTGTTAAACAAGGTTGCGCCATGTCAGCTTGGTTGTTCAATTTGTATTTGGATCAATTTGTATTTGGTCTCCAAGGAGTGAAACAAAGTGATATGGGAGTGAAAGTAGGTGAATGTGAATTGCGTGCTGTACGCAGATGATGCAGTACTTATTGCATCATCAGAATGCGAGTTGCAGGCATTAGTCACCACTCTGAAAGAAAGGTGTGAATGTAAAGGTCTAAGCCTCAATGCGAATAAGACAAAGGTTCTAATTTTTGAAAGAGATGAAGAAAGGACGTAATGTAAGATCAGTGTAAATGGCTAGATATTAGAACAAGTGAATGAAGTGGTATACTTGGGAAGTATGTTCAGTAGAGATGGAAGATACGAGGTGGATGTGTAAAGGCGTATTGCTGCCGGTAACAAGGTTAACGAGCCTTAGCTGCATTGATAAGACGGCGAAACGTCAGCAAAGCTTCGCGTTTGGCCGTACACAATGTAGTTTTGGTACCGACTCTGTTATACGGCAGCGAAACGTGGGTGTTACAGAAGAAGAATGAAAGAAAGATGAATGCTGTGGAGATGCGATCTCTTCGTAGGATATGTGGAATCAGCTTAGCTGATCGAATCCGCAATGAAGAGATACACAGAATGGCAGGTACTAGCAAAGACGTCACGGTGAGAATGAAGAAGAACGTGCTTAGCTGGTTTGGGCACGTCGAACGAATGAATGATGAAAGAATGGCAAAAAAGATTTATGATGGAAAAGTGTGCGGTAAGAGAGATAGAGGGAGACCTCGGTTGACCTTCGAACACATAGTATCAAAGATACTGAAAGAAGGTCACGTAAAAAGCATGAGGACCCCCCGGAGGGCATATATGAAGAGGCTCATGAGAGTGGACGAGGCAAAAGAGGTATGTAGAGACCTTAGCGTTTGCCACCCCGTTCTCTCTGACTACCCCGCTAGAGATAAAGCGTGAAGTTTGTTATAGTTATATATTACGAACATTTTTTTGTTTATTTAGAGAACGTATAAAAATTTCAACGTAGCGGGACTCGAACCCGCGCCTCCTGGAAACCGACCTGGTTTCCAGGAGGCGCGGGTTCGAGTTCGGTATGTAGAGACCTTAGCGTTTGCCGCCCCGTTCTCTCTGACTACCCCGCTAGGGATAAAGCGTGAAGTTTGTTATAGTTATATATTACGAACATTTTTTTGTTTATTTAGAGAACGTATAAAAATTTGAACGTAGCGGGACTCGAACCCGCGCCTCCTGGAAACCGACCTGGTTTCCAGGAGGCGCGGGTTCGAGTCCCGCTTCGTTCAAATTTTTATACGTTTTCTAAATAAGTATTTTCTTTCCTTGTTCAATGTTTAAAAAAATTTTTTTTGTTATTTTTCGTCCGCCACGTGCCTTATTAGTAAAATATATATTTTTTTAATTATATTGTTCTTACAATTTTTGCTTTACAAATAAAGTGAACAACAATTCGGTTATAAGTAAATCATTAATAATACAATAGACGATCCTTCATACAGTTAATAATACAATAGACGATCCTTCACACAGTGGTCTAGCCTCCAGAGTCATTGACTTTGACCTCACTCTGTACAGTAATAGCCCCTTTTGAGTTAACTAAGCTAGATTTCTGTCCTACTCTATGTTACATCATTACGTAATCACTATTGTAAGCCATTTCTTAGATATAATATGAAATATAGTGCGAAATTTTTCGAATTTTTAGGAGTATATAACTTTTGTTAAAGTTTAAGTTAGTTTATTGTAGCTAATATTTATTATTTAAAACAAAAGAGGTACATTCTTTTATTTTTATTTTATTTGACAATTTTTATTTAAACATCTGTGAGCTATTTCATAGTATTTGCAATGCTGACTACATACATATAGAACAAAAATTAATAGAAAATTTTATAAAAACGTTTTATATTATCCCAGCTATAATTTTAACGCTACTTTAAATTAAATAAGTTTAGTGTAACATTAAAGTGCAAATTTACATTTTTTTACTTAAGAAAAACGAATGTTTGAAAGTTACAAGTTCAGATAAATTGTGTTATGGTGCAATTAGGAGTCTAACTGGACGTGATGGGTGTCTGGAAGAATTTTATTCCCACTGCCCGGAATTTTCTATTTTAGGGAATTTATATTCGACTTTCATGAATTCATTTCCTCTCGAATTTCTTCTTCAATTAAATATTACTTTGGTATAGAATTAATTAAATAATGTTCGTTGTAAAATGCGAAAATGTTAATCTAAGATTATGCAAATAGATATATATTTTAATTTAATAATTTTTATTTATCAAAAAATGACAAAACATGACATTGAATTTTATGCAGAAAAAAATAGATCTATTATGTGTCTCTGAGTTGGTAAATTAACAATGCACACGAAATACCAAATTTAAAAAAGCATACAGCATAACATCAATTATTTATAAATTAATTATATTACTATAAGTAATACTTCTTTTGTTTTCTTTATTCACACTGTAACAGCTTTCAGAGAGATCCTAATCAAACAAAATTATTTCAAAGCAAAATTATTATAACATCAGAAGATAATTTTAACAAAATTTTAACAGTAACATAAATGATTTTATTATGACCTTATTTCAATAGAGTAAATATTTTGGTTGGTTCATATAAAATAAATAAATGGGCCTATTCAATTTTAAAGATACCGTAAAACACTGCGTATTTGAAATCAACGTTATGGTGGAAACAGACAATTTGATTTACAAATTTCAATAAAATAAGCTCTTATTAACCTACCAATTCGTATTCTGTTTACGATTGAAATGTTTATAAGTGATTATCTCATCTGTTGTCTAATCTATTTGTTTTACGTTCTGGCTTTAACCCGCCATTGGTGATGTTGATTTGATTAACAGCATTGGTGACGCCGGCCTCACAGACCGGGATTGTAGACTTAATATTTTGCTAATAACTAATTACATAGCTAGGTAAAGTATAGATAATTTCGTTTTAGTTTTACATGTATATATACAATAAAACATAAGTATATAGCAAATCACAACTCGTTTATTAACATTATACAATCATACATAGGATACCAAAAATCGATTCTTTTTTTTATTTATGTATTAAATCGGCCTTTATTATTCTTATGACTCCTCGCTATTCGACGATATATTATGTAACAAATCTATATCAATAATATGATTGATATCTCGTGAAGTTCTTCGAGCTGACGCTGTCCGTTTTTGTAAGACATTCTGAATTATAATATAAAAATTTATTGCATTTTTTATAAAATATCAATAAAATTATGCAAAGAGCTGATTTATTATTAGACTCTATAATACTATAGTAAAATAACAATAAAAGAAACGCGTACTTTTGTAAAATTTACAAATTTAAAAAAGGAAAATCCAAATTCAATTTTGAATAATGTACTTACGTAATTGGTAACGCCGGTCTCACGGACCGGGTTGATGCCAAAACTCTGGAACTGTACTTAAGGAATTAATTCATTCTTTATATTTTAATATAAAAAAACGTAGCTAACTAGATTTATCTTATCTACAAGAATTAAAAGTATTAGGAAGTAAAAAATTGTGGGTAACGGAGTGTCTTAACACTAGGCCCCTATCTATCTATGCCCTACCCTCTGCCTGCCTATAGAACGTATGGCTTAGTGGTCAGAGCGCCTGGTCGATTTCCAAGAGAAGCGGGGTTCAACTTTTTATACGTTTTCTAAACAAGTATTTTTCTTTCCTAAGTGTGGAATAACACTTTAAAAAAATAAAAATAGTGTATTGTTGTCGTGCACAAGCAACCATGTGTGAGCAGGAGCGTTATCGCGGCGACTCGTCTCATGTCCAAGTCATTGATAAAAATCGGATGGCACGAGCCAATCGATACGTGTAGGTCCTCGGCAACTTCTCTAACGGTGATTCTACTATTGGCTAATACCATTCTTTCTTCACTTCAATTTTTCTCCGTTGTTGTTGATCAATTTTGCCTAAAAATACACTTAAATAATATTAAGTAAATAAGATCGTATAAATAAGGCGTGCGAATCCGCAGGCGGGCTGCTAGACATGTAATAAAAAAACTATTTCTTTTTATTTTAACCCTTGTTTCTTTTTTTGCATCCGAAAAATAAAATTCTGGCTTTTTATATTTTATAAGAATATTACTGGGAAATGGTATAATATTCACTATTTGCTTTATATTTATTTGCCTATAAAATTTACTACCTACTATCATTTATTACCTACTAAACATAATATTTTGTATTGATGTCTTTCAAGAAATGTTTTTCAGCCAAATATTTTAGTTGGTTCATATAAACATAATATAAAGAAATAATATAAAGAAACGTAATTCGTTTCTTTGAAAACGAATCCTTAACAATTTTTAATACTTAAATATTTTATTTTCTATATTTTCTTATGTATTATAACTACAAAATAAAAATTCAGCTCATTTAACAAGGCTTAGCTCAAATTGCAAAATTCACTTATTTGTTGACAGATTAATATCAAAGTTATTAGAGTTGTGCTCTTTGCTTTCATTACTGTGTATATGTTCACAATTTTAAATTTTCTCAATGCGAGTAAAAGCTACAAACATTTAAATCAGGCTGGAAAATGTTGCATTATTTATTCATACAAATGTAGAAAAAATGCTTTTAATGTTATAAACCAAGTAGCGACCCAGACGCTATTTCACTCGCTTACGCTTATTTGTTATGTTAAAGGAAAAATATTTTTTTACATAAATAGTATGTCTTATTCTGATATGTCAGTTATATTACTGTAAAGTACATTTTAGTTTTTACTACTTCAATTTGAAACCAAAGTCAACTTTCTTTCTTTAAAAAAGGTGTTATTTCGACGGTGAACTTTCAAATGTTCATTTACGCTCTACAATGTAATATTTGAAGATTCTATGTACCCAGATATCAACGCACAAACCAACCCCAGTGGTTTGGTTATGTTTGTTACAGTTGATATTTGATGACAGTTATATTGGTGGCCTAAATTTATAATTATAATGAAATCGTAATGGTTAGGTGTAGGTGTACTTGGAAGATATATAGGTACATGGACGATATATAGGAAAAAATATTTTTGGTGGCACTTAATAACGTAATAGACCAAAAACAATTATTTTTAACACTTTTGTCTGTTTGTATGTTTGCCTGTGCAGTTGTTCACGCTAATTTCATAAACAGCTTAACTAATTTATTTTTAAGTTTTGTACATGCACTTACGAAGGAGACAGCATTGGTCTGTAAAATGGATGAGAACAAAAGTAGTATTCAAGTACTTTATAAAATACTTGCATAAATTATTTTATTTTTATGTGTGAAAGTATTTTTTTTAGATAAAAAATATAACTAATAAGTATACATCAGAACTTTTTATAAAGACTCGATCTTATTTTGCTTAGTTGAGCTAAGTTTACTTTCAATGCTAAATTAATTAAATCCTAATTAACAAGAAGTTATAGATCTTTAATTAAATAATTAGTATTTAGAATAATTGAATTGTCATAATATTTTACGATATAATATAATTGAAGTATACCAAATAAGGCGTTTTGCTACGTACCTACTCATTAACTAAGTAAGACCAATCTTATATAATATTTTGATATTATACTTATGCATATTGTCTTTTATTGTTTATTATTGCATATTGTCTATTATTGTTTAGCTATTTCTATTAACACTAAGCTATTTTTGAGTAAAAAATAATAATTGTACTGCCATTGTTTTTCATGATTACAATATCATTGTAATTTTCTAATAATTCCTAGTAGAGTATAAAATAGACACGAATATTTCAGGATATCTCATTTCAGTGACAAATATTCCGTGTTCATATTAAAATGAAACATATTTCACCTCACGTGTGATACTGACTCATCACGAATATAGAATCACAGCAATATTGGACAATATTCTGCTGAGATTTTGAAAGAAACCCGATATACGTTTTCTAGAGATATCATCTTGTATACTATTATAGAAATACTAAAAAAATATTATTTTTAATAAATAATAAACTTTTTTTACTTTTGGATACTATTTTATAATAAAGTACATAAAATTTATATATTTTTTACAGTTTAATATATTCCGATCATCTTTGTGAAGTACATCTTCAAACAAAATATATTTTTTTATATTTTGAAACGCTCTTTTGACATGATCAAAGCTTAAGCTCAGCACTGCAAAATACACTCGTACTTCAATTTCACAGTAATAAATCAATTAAAATTATGAACAGTGCTTTTGCAATTTACTATATGAAAAGGTTGTAAGCCTTAAAGATATTATTGGATTAGTTCATTGTGTATTACTTTCAATTTATATTATTTGATAGTTTTATTAATTTATTTCTAAGCGAGCTAAAGAGAAGGCTATGTTTGGAGCATATATGATTGATTTATTCATTTATGGCATTTTCTGCGTAAAAAAAAAATAAAAAAAAATTAAAATTATTATTTGTTATTATTATTATTTTTTAATTTTTTTTCGCATTTTTTTTTTCATTTTGCGCGAGCGGTTGCGAGGTTAACGACCATTAATAGAGGATATCGTGCCGATCAGGAGAAGTGCAGACGAAGCCCTGATCTGGCGATGAAAGTTGGACCTGGAGTCCCCGGTGGCACGACTTTCTACGGTGGAAGCGGTTCGCCCACACCTTGAACGCTGATTCTTAAGAAAATTTGGGGCCTTACATTCAGATTAGTGCAGTTACTAACAGGGCACGATTGCTTTGGCAAGTACCTAAACCAGATTGCACGTCGGGAGATGTCACCGCCGTGCCATGAGTGTAATGCCCCCATGGACTCAGCGCACCATACTTTGACCGAATGCCCCGCATGGGCTCTGCAGCGCCACGCTTTGGTGGCTGTAGTAGGTAGGGACCTCGCACTACCCAGTGTGGTGGGGACATTGCCGGATAGTGAGAGTAACTGGTCTGTCACGGTCTCTTTCTGTGAATCTGTCATGACATTGAAGGAGGCCGCAAAGCGGCTCCTAGAGTCCACGGCGAACGCAGGCTCGCTCCGCCGTCAAAGCGGCATAAGGCATGTACATATACGTTCTATAAATTGCATAGTATATGCAAAATATGAAACTCGAAGTAAACTGCAAAAGTTTATGTAGTTTACTTTGTATTGTGTAACCCTCTATACTCATAAATATAACACATATATAAATTTGATAACTTCTTCTACTTCTAGAAACTTAAATTGCTATTTCAATTATTTACGAGTGTAATTAAATTTCAACACTCTTATCTTATTATCTTAAATTCCCACAGCAGAAGGAAAGGAAAGTGTCCACAATATCCACAATACTAATATTGAATATTAATTTCAATCGCTTATCCTAAGAAAGAAAACTATATCTAATATACGCTTAATATACGCTTTTAGCTAAAGACTCTTTTTCCTTTACCACGTACTCCTGCCGCTGCTTCGTTCATACAATTCCTAAGGTTCTGACAACATACTTTAATATTTCCAATTCCAGATTCACTGCTGTCTAGTTTTATGGAAACTCTTTCTCGATATTCTTCTTTAAGAATTTATTCTTAAAGAGGAATATCGAGAAAGACTTCTTTGTTTATAATGATTTATTTCTATGAAATATCTATAAACTTTAAATTCCGAAAATTTAAAATTTATAGATATTTCATAGAAATAAATCACTACAAATATATATTTATAGTTCATTTCATACCAAATAAGTGCATATGCCCGCAAAGTTAAGTTAGTAAGATTTTACTAGTTGGACTTTCCGTTGATCTACAATCCTGAAATAGATACGCTTTAGTAGGCGAGTCCGATACGCACTTAACCAGTTTTTTGTAACACAATTTGAAGAGAATAGAAGGTTGATGCGTTTTGTTTATAATTTAAATATTTCTTAATGGTACTGAAATCGTTTAAAAGTTATGTGACTACGATTTTTTTAGCTTCACGCCTACCCTGCTAAATGCAGGATACATCCTGCATTTAGCAGGGTAGGCGAAGGGAACCTAGTGTTAAGATACTCTGTTCCCATCAAGATATTTTCATTTCACTCTTTCCGCAGAATTCTGGAGGCATTGCGTGTGGGGCAACGGAATAGAAGGCAGTTTGACTCGTTATTAGAGTGAGGAAATGAAAATATTAAATATTTCATTTACAGGAGCGAGAATCAAATCCACTACCTGTCGTGCTTACAGTCGCACGTTTGTGAATAACAGCTAACCATAACTACAACTAACCTTAATTACTAATTATATTATTATACAAAAGAATCACAAAGTAAATACTGACCTGAAAAGGACTACACAAGTATAACGCTATTCGCCTCTTTTCCCCATCGCTAATCTTATATCTACCTATCTACCAATACTGATCAGTTCTGTTCTGTTCTTTTTATTAGATCCAGTTGATCACAAAATGACGTCGATGTCACGTACTGACATTTCCATAATAATTCTACATTATGCATATAGAACACAATAAGCTCAGATGTCATATAAAATGTGTTTTCACATTTTCTCAGATAGTATTCTTAAACGTTAACTCCTATATATGCGGGTTTCTCTTACAAATAGCCTGAGATATTAATCTCTATACTGAGTGAAGTACGTCAGTCTTTAATTAAGCCTTCATATCCTATCTAAACCGAACAATGGACAAGTTAGTTGCATTAAATTTAACCCGTTAGTTAAGGTTTTGAAAGATAAATTACGGTTAACTTTTAACCCCTTATGTTTCTAGTGGTGTGCCCTATTCCTCTTGGCATGGTACAAAATATTAATAAAGATATTCTGTTTTTAAAAGTTTTATTTAATTTTTAAATTTCTATTTCCTTTGGTCCAGGTTTACTCAAGTATTAAAATATAAAAAATTATACAACAAAAACAAAACAATACTTTACATTTAACAAGTGAGGCCAGTCGTGGCGCAGCGGCACGAAGTGTGACTGTAAAATCGACTGGTTGTGGGTTCGATCCCCACTCGAGGAGATGAAATATTTATTTAAATTTATATTTCCATTTCTTCGCTCTGGTGTCGAGGTTAAGCGCGGCGTTGAGTTCTGCCACTCAACACGCAATGCCTCCAGAATTCGGCAGAAAGTGGGGAACGGAGTGTCTTAACACTAGGTTCCCTCTGCCTACCCTGCTGTGTGCGGGATATAGCGTGAAACTAATTTATTTATTTTTTTTTAAATACATTTTTGATACTTCAATTATAATTTATCGTTTTAATGACTATTTAATACGTAAAAATAGTACTACTTTCTTTTTACAAATTTATGAATTACAAGATTAGTTTATGACTTAATATTTTCATTTCATAATATTTTTAATTTTTATTTTATGAAATTAGCTTAAGGTGTATAGGTGCTTTGCTGGAACTTACAGTACAGATTACAGCAAAATAAATTATTGTTAATTTCCATATTATACTTATATTTGTAGTTCATTTTATACAATATTTATTGATAAAATCAATAACGTTATCGATTTTATCAATAAAATTGTGAGTATATTGGGAAATTTTTTAATGTTTTATACGTTTGTTCTTCTCGGTGACCCACAAACTTGTTATATGAAATTGATACGGACCCCAGGTGCACTGGTCTGATGCACTGGAACGATTTTTTTATATCAACAGAAAGTCCTCACCATAATATTTTTTTCTATAACACTTTAATAATATGTCTCTTATGGAAAGAATGTAATTTTTGAATTAACTTCTTTTTTTATCTTAAGAGTGCTTAATGTTAAGAGTGCTTAATGGATTTAATTCCTATCCGGGAAAAGATTAATAAATTGATTAGGTGTTTTCGTCGCTTTTCCCCATAACCAATAGGAAAATATTTTATTATAAAATAAAAGTGTGTGTTATGTCTTACTACAATTGAACAGATCGGTGAGTACGTGGTCTGAATTTATTTTACTTATATAACGTAAAAACAATGTTGTTTTTATGTTTCAAAATAAGATTTTCTCTTATAAATTTTAATAGTGGTATAAGCGTTTGAAAGTAAACGTGACGGTCATGGGTTTGATTCGCACACGGGGGACAGAATTATTTTATAATTTCAAGTTTTACCCGCCCAAAATACAAGTATGTTCAACTTTTTACCTAAGTATAAAGATATCTTAATTTTCTTATAGATTTCTTAAGATATAGATTGAGCAAAATGACTGTATTAATTTAAATGTAAGAAATTCGAAACGTAACAAAAGTAAAATAATATTATTAATAAAAAATGAAAGGTAATTTTGCTTATATATTTTTTCTGATCTGCGTTATTTAACTACAAAAATTCTAAACAATGACATTTGTAGAATTCCAAATTTAAAAATATCTATATCTAATATCAGCTCCCACTATTATTTTATCTTCTCAGCCAAAGATATTGGGCCGTATAGTTAATATTTACTTGAATGTTTATCTGATTAAATACAAATGCATTAGATATTGCTATTGCAGTAAAGCAGCTTATATATTTTTATTTTATTTAGAAACAATAGCTATATATTATATTTTTTTGTAGAAATGACTTACTTATCTTCTAAGATTCATTTTTGTTTTGAAGAAAATAAATCATTTTTAACTCATTTTTTATATTTTTTTTAGTCACTATATTACGGAACAGAGTGAGTTCCGCCTCTGAGCACGCAATGGCTCGAAAAATTAGGCGAAAACTGAAGAACGGATTGTCTTAACACTAGGTTCTGCCTATCCTGATATAAGAGGGATTCGGCGTGAAGCTGATTTATTTGATTTATTTATATAAGTTTTCCTAAGTGTGGAAACTTAAATATCGAACCCAAATTCACTACAACTAGTTGCGACTTCTGTAGTTACGATGTCCCACGCAATTATTTTTAATTATATATACAAATAAATTTCTAAACATTTTAAAGAACATATCTTGTACAGTACTCAATACCATTTCTACCAAATGATTTTAACTTTCTCAACTGAAACACTAAGTTCGAATAGTAGAACGTGCAAGGAGTGACTAAATTTTAAATGATGACGTTTGCCAATTTGTGCTTCTACGAGTTCTTGCATGTTTTATGTTGTTAAAAAGTTATTGAAACTTTATATTAAATTGAATCGAAAATGAAAAGTTTTATAGTTATATCTAAGAATGTAGTCCTTGAGCAAATAATATATTTTCAATTTTATTATTAAAATATGAAGATAAGTTATTTCAAAGTATATAAAGATAAGTTATAATAATTTTATGGCTGTCGTTGCTTCGTTGTGTCTGTCTGATTCTCACTTTCTCACTCAAATATTTCCATTTCTTTTCGCAAGAAAAAGGCAAGGCGTGGCGTTGAGTGCGAAAGAAGAATAATTTCAATAATACAACAGAAAATATGGGTGATTGTGCTGCTAAAAAAAATCATGCTTTATAAATGTATAATGTTGAGTGTTTATTTTATAAAAAGTGATATAAATCATTTCTATTTTATTTAACTCTCATGGCCTTGGGAACTAAATGATCCCCAATGGATGATGAACTATCATCTATCAGCATCTCTTGACAGTCTTCGTTTCTGTAAAATAATATGCAAACATTGTTATGTAATTAAAAACTGAAACAGCTGTGTCTACTCTGCTGTGTGCGGGATACAGCATGAAGCTGATTTTTATTTTTCTTATTTTAAAAACATCTTCAAAATGTGTACCGCACCATTCATATTCAAAATCAGTACATAAAGTAAAGTTTCATAATTTTATCCACACCTCAGACGTGGTAAAAATTTGGAATACGATAAAGTTATTTCTAGATAGCCAGATTTACTAGTTTATTTCAACAGATACAATATGCAAAGTGCGTTGTTTCAGTCTATTTATAGACAGCGTTGTGAACAAATAAACTCCAAAACTGAATGCATCCACAGGGATATATTTAGATGCTGTATACCGCCGTAATTATGTATTAACATACGAATTACGGTTGATTTCCTACTATTTCGTTGCTTAACTTAACTTAACTTCACGCTTTCCCTAACGGGGTTGTCAGAGAGAACAGAGCGCCAAACGGTCTCTACATACCTCTTACGCCTCGTCCACTATCATCAAACTCCTTATACATATATGCCTTTATACATGTTTTTTGCGTGACCTTACTCCAGTATCTTTGATACTGTGTATTCGAAGGTCAACCGAGGTCTTCCCCTGTCTCTCTTACCACTCACTTTTCCATCATAAATCTTTTTTGCCATTCTTTCATCACATGCCCAAACCAGCCGAGCACGTTCTTCCTCATTCTCACCGTTACATCCTCCCTAGTATCTGGCATTCTGTGTATCTCTTAATTGCGAATTCGATCAAATCTTCAATCCCACGTTCTGATGTCGGGGCAAACTTCTTGCGCCTTTAGAATTCGGCAGAAAATAGGGAATAGAGTGACTTAACACTAGATTCCCTCTACCCTGCTATATCCGGGATACAGCGAGAAGCTGATTTAATTTACTGTACATCATTATAATAAATACTATTAGTAATGAAGAAGATATCAGTGATTCAAAATCGCCAACGAGCCTGGTAACGGAATGGCCGTTTTGTAATTTTTTATAGTTTTTTGACCTACTGTTAATTTGTGCATTTGTGTAAAGTGCTAGTGCCAAGTATAGGTGGTTTTGTTTAGTTTTTCCCGACTGCTAAGGAAGGGTTATGTTTTTCGCGCGTATCTCGTATGTATGTAATATTCTTTATTACCTCATATCTCCAGAACCGCTGAACGGATTTACTTAATTGAGGTATCGTTAGATTAGTATTAACAGCCCAAGTGTTCTTAGATAGGTGACGTTAAAAAAAACAATCATGGCGGCTGTGGGACGCTATTAGACTTAGTGAAAAAATTTTTTTTCGTTTTGAATACCACAATATGGGTATCAAATTCAAGAGCTTAATACGACGATTTCAAAAAGGTATATTATCATTACCATAGTGAATTCTAACAAAAAAGTGAAAAATAAAAAAATATTTGTAAAAACAAAAACCCCGACTGCATAAAACTAAAAAAAAAATAAACAAGCCCAATAGTTTATTAGGATTAACAGTTGGGACCTATAAGTAATTCTTCAATCAATAAAATCTTTACCAGGAACCCCACATAATTTAAAGAGGTCCCGACTGTTAATCCTAATAAACTATTGGGCTTGTTTATTTTTTTTTTAGTTTTATGCAGTCGGGGTTTTTGTTTTTACAAATATATTTTTATTTATTAATAATTTCCTCTGGTTACGTTTACTTATTTTTTTTGTTCATTTAAATTAGTTAGATATTTTTTCCAATATTACAAATTTCCACAAGTTACGTTTACTTTGTGTTCTTTTTTTATTTATTTTTTTTATATGGAAAAGGACAAGGCAAACGAGCGTTCGGGTCACCTGATGGTAAGTGATTACCGCCGCCCACGGCCCCGTGCAAAACCAGAGGAGCTACAGGTGCGTTGCCGGCCTTGAAGGTGGAGATAGACGCGCTTTTTGAAGGTACCCATGTCATATCGACCTGGAAACACTGCCGCGGGTAGGTCATTCCACAGTTTCGTGGTGCGTGGAAGGAAATTTCTACGAAACCGCACAGTAGTGGATTGCCACGTATCCAGATGGTGTGGATGATATTTTAGCTTATGTCGTACTGTGCGGTTAGAAAATTCGGCGGCAGGTAACAGGTCAAACAGTTCTTCAGAACACTCCCCATGATAAATGCGATAGAGAACGCACAGCGAGGAAACGTCTCTACGCAAAGCCAAAGTATCAAGCCTTTCACAGATTATTGGGTCCCCAATGATTCGAATGGCTCTGCG
>JAATLQ010017659.1:0-20537 GCA_013421005.1 Heliconius erato x Heliconius himera | reverse complement strand
AAAATTCTTGCTGTGTAACGGCTCGCCGCCCACCACGCGTCCCCCCGCGCCCCGCAACCTTTTGCTTATAAAAATGGATCCGCCGCACCCGCCTGGCTTCTTTCCCCCGGGCATGGGAGGAAGGCCTGGTCATCATGTTGCCCAAGGCTGGGAAGAGCCCGCAGCCTGAGGGATACCGATCTATAACCCTCTTTAGCGCGGTCGCCAAGCTGTTCGAGAAGTTATTCCTCTCACATCTCCAGTCGCACATCCACCCACGAAGCGAGCAGTTTGGCAAGCGAGTATACCACTCTGGTTATACTACGCCGCAACAGCGATCAACCGAAAGGAGAGTGCAATAGTAGTCTTATTCGACGTAGCGCGCGTATTCGACCGCGTTGACATCCGGGCCTACTTCATTAAGTGCTCAGAGCCGGCACCCCCTAGCACGTCGCGCATGTCTTTGCCTCGCTGCCTCAGTGACAGAACATTTTGCGTGAGAGTTGAGAGTTCAAGGTCTAGCAGCGACTCGATCGCTGCCGTTGTTCCCCAGGGCAGCATTTTATCACCTGCTCTCTACGCACTATACACTGATGACATCACAACGCCCTAGCGAGTATCACTCAACGTGAAATCCTGCAGGTGGTCCAGAACCTCATCCTCCGTCGAGTGACGCAGGCGCCATACTAAGTGAGGAACACCACGCATCATCGCAACATAAAAATAGAAAGCCTGGAGGTACACATTGGTCGTCTCGCGTCCAACGCATTCCGCAGCGCCAATGTATCACCTGCACCTAAGGAGCAGCACTCCGTGGCATACCCGGCCGCCCGAGGTCAGTCGTAAGACAACTTCCGAGGGACTTTCTATTCTCCTCCAAATCCGACTCATGAGCCTTGCATTGAACTTTGGTCGTTTAAGATGGGCCTCCCTCAGGAAACCGAGGGTCTCTCCTGACTGAGTTGACCGCCTCGATGGCATTTGATAATCTTTCCAATTTCATACTGTGTCAACGCCCAGATGTCGTTCGGAACTACTACGGAGATGGACGAGGGAATGCTTCACTTCTGCGCCTGGCTCTATAGCAAAGTTAATTTAGAACCGATTGCACGTATTTTGGAGTTATCCAATAATTATAATGTATTTCAACGCGACATAGTTGGTTACATCTTTCGTTTAGGTATTTTTTGGTAAGAGAATAGTAGGTAGTCTGTTGTTTATAATTTCTTTCGTTAAAGTTTTCTGTTGTTTGTGTCATTTGTTTAAGTGTGTTTTTTTAAACAATTGGAACATTCTTATTGGAACTACGAAAATGGGGGTTGCATTAAGGTTTAAATAATTTTCACATTAGTAATTATAAGTGTTTTGCAAACATAGGTACATTACATGAATAATTCAGTAGTTAAAGCGGGCGAAGCCGCGAGTGGGTCGCTAGTTTCTAATAAAGTACTCATCATAGAAAGTTAAGTAAATGAGCAATCATTTACTTAATTTTCTATCGGTTAATCCTTTTTCGGACATAAAATATATAATATTTTATATATACCTCAAAACATTTAACAAGAACCTACAAATTTCCAGGAGAATTTACATTTAGGAATTGCTGATAAAATTAGATTTCAGGAAAAGATTTACGCGCTCCATTAATCTATTGGCGACACATTACCCATACAAAGGTATACGTTCAACGAATGAGGTGGGTTTGTATTTACGTAAGTAGATTGTGATAAAATACCAATACGAGAGTCGGTACAGAACATACAATAAATTTTATAATTTTGAAGTCGGTGTCAAGCTAATGCTACAACAATCTTACTTCAATACCAAATTACTAAGCCTCTAAGCCTGCTTGTTTTACTTAGAACTGACTCTTCGATCAATTATACACTACATAAAGGATTGTATACAAATATGGCTTAAAAATATGGCACCAGTCAATATAAACAGAAATTCAAAATATTATTACACACAGACTTATGACAAGATCATTTCAATAAAATCCAACCTTATAACCGTGCATTAAGGCTTAGTTTCGTATAGCGCGTAATAGGTATAAAACATTTTATTCCTAATCTATCTATCAATTTTTTCTTTCAACTGTTTTTAACCCTCTGAGATTCACGAGGTTTTCCCGTAGACACCGCCAAATATAATATTCAGGTTATTACCACTGATTTTCAAATTTAAGCACCGCGGCTTTCAGTACCTTATCGTAATAAGCTTACGCGTCGGATAGTGTGTCAGCCCATAGGTGCATAGAGGAAGAAATGTGTGTCCAGGAGACTACCACGTCAACGTTAAGATACTAGACTTTTGTTAATAAACAATTTATTTTAGGATTTTAAGTGATGGGTAGACCTTAAAAGGATTTAAAAGGCTTCTCAAACGACTAGCTAATGGTTGTCCTAAGTAAAAGTTTTACCATCTCATTAATTAGGAATTATTTTTGTGCAAGCTAACATTTTGGTATATGAACATACATACATAAAACATAAATAAAAAATATTCGGGCGTATTGGGAACCTCTCCTTTTTTTGAAGTTGGTTGAAAAGAAATGCGACGATGATGGATCTCACTTCTGATTCCAATTTTAACATGTTTTCCCTTGTAATTATTACAGTGTCATTATATTTTTTACCAAAATAAAAACATCCCATAATTATAACGTAATCGTCAAAATCGGTTCACCCAGTCAAAACTTCTGAGGTAACAAACATACAAAAAAAATACTTTCTTCGTCCTTCTTTTCAGGTTAAAAAAAGTTTTATAAAATTAGTCAATAGTTTCTCTTTATTGAAAGCAAAAAATAGCTTCCCACATATGTCAGAGTAGGCAGAGTAGTAGGAATTTTGTGTTATGGAAAATCCATTTCTCACTTTTCTAAATATTACTTGTTAAGTGGTGGAACTTAAGGCCGTAATTTTCTTGTTACCGACGAGAGCAAAGAAATTAAAACAATTAATTTCCAGTTTTCCATTTGGATTTCAAAAATATATGGCGTAAGTACATCTAATAATCATCTAGAAATATTCAATAGAGAATCAAAAGTATCTTATGTCCTTCCTAATACCCCTAAGAATATCTGTACAAAGTTTCATAATAATCGGCTGAGTCGTTTTTTGGTGAAAGCGTGACAAACAAACTTTTATTTACATTTATAATATTAATATTATTTACTCGTTTTGAAATTTCACATATAAAATGGATCAAGCTTTACTTTTTAACAATAGAAAAGAATTTAACTTTTGGGCTTATGACTTTTAAGACAATGGGAAATATCCATTAAGTTCAAATTGTGGTAATCGTAGCATGAATGAGTTTGACATTTTGTAAACGTTACAGAACAGCAATTCGGAAACTTTTTTTAATATAAAAGTTCTGCTATTGAAAATGTATATGAAATTGGGAAATTATGAACTTATTTTTTTATATATATTTTTTAATATTTTTCATAATAATTAAAACAAAAAGATACCCTTCGCTAAAGTATAAGTTCAGTAGGGAATTCATTTTATAAAGGGCTTTGTCTCTATTGAAAATATTTTTGTAGGGTACCCTATCGCTTTTACATTTAAAGATTTTAATAAAAGAATCTTAAAAATATCGAGGCCGTTCCTGGCTCACGAGCGAATGATTGTTAACACGATTGTTTGTGGATTCGATCCCCACTCGAGAAAATGAGATATTTATTTAAATTTATATTTTCATTTTTTCGCTTTGGTGTGGAAAGAAAGTGCGGCGTCGAGTTCCGCCACTCAACACGCAAAGCCTCCAGAATTCGGTAAAAAATGGAAAACAGTGTAAATACGGGATATAGCGTGAAGCGGATTTTTTTTAAATTTCTTATTACTATATCTCATTAAGCAATGTAAATAAATATCCAAAGTAACTTTAGTCGTTACGTATTAACGCTCATTACAGCAAAGACTAAGGATTTAATAAGCGAAGAAGCTTCTTGTAGTCTACAGCCGTAAATGGTAGCTGTGCCAAGTTTGTTACCTTAATAATATTTACGCGGATGATATAATGGTACTAGTATATTATATATTCATTACCTTATATTGATATTTCTAGTTATTTTAGTTCTGAAACAGGTTATTATTATATAGCTAATGAAACTATTGTATTAAGCATTTTTCAATAAGGTTAAATTTCTAGTTGCATTGGTCGATTCAATCGATTTAATTAAGGCTTCTAGTATAATAATATGATGTATACAGTGAAAATATTAATAAAGTATTTTTAACATATTACTAACGTTTCTTATTAAAAAACTCTACATTCAGGCTTTATATAGACCCTAGCTCAGTAGTGTTGAAATTCTCCGTTTTCCACTTTTCATACAATTCGCGACCGCGACATTACGAGTCGATTACGATTACGAGTCAAGTGACGGAACTCAACAACGTGCTTTATCTTGTTACCAGAGCAAGGAAATAAAAATATTTCTTTCTCTTGAGAGAGGAGGAGAAAATATTTCTTCATCCGAGTCTACAAACACCGCGTTTACAGTCAAATGCTGTGCCTCTACGAAACGAGAGCCCCCGCCACTTCCTATATTGCTTTTGCGCCTGGATTCCAGATTCCAGATTTCATTTTCAAGGCACTATGTCACTAACCATAATATATAAAAAATATATATGGTAAGAAACCTATAAAAAAAGTTATTATGAAATGGGCAAATTTTCATAAGATTTTCAATCATTTGAACAATAACCGATTTTCTCATATCCATTCCTCCAATATAAAGCGGATGTAAGTATGGACTGACTTGTTGAAAGGTTAAATTAGTTTTCGTCTAAAATATTTAATCAAATATGAAAATGTTTGCTTTGTACCGAACATGAATATTATATATCGTAGTGGCGCAGTGGGACATTATCTGACTGTTATTGCGATGGTTTGTAGGTTCGATATCTATTCCGGGGTATAAATTATTATATGAATATCAACCTATTTTCCTTTCCTAGGGCAACTAGGATAAGGAAATTTTTGTGAGCTTCCGGCTCTGTCCCGGACATAGCAGGGCAAACTTGGGAACCTAGTTTTAAGACACTCCATTCCCATTAAGACACTTCTGTTCCCTACTTTCCGCCGAATCCTTAATCTTGCCTCGTTACCAGAGCGATGAAATCAAAATATTGAATATTTAACTTCCCCGAGTGCAAATATAACTCACAACCGTCGCTTTTACAATCGAATTATTAAGTTTACTTTAAAATGTTTACTATCTTAAACCATTACGCAAAAGTAGAATCGGCATACTAACTAATGTGTTTTAGTATTCCTTGTTGCAGACTGTGGTAGAGGCTTGCCAGAAGAAACGTCAATGTAAATTCCACACAAGTCCAAAGGCTTTTGGCGTGGATCCATGTCCAGGATCTAGGAGATTCGTCGAGGTAGCCTACAAGTGCCGCCCGTGTGAGTTATTCTTTTTCCTTACTTTACGCTTTATTCCGCATACTGCAGGATAGGGATGCAGAGGGAAAGAGGTAGTTAGAGGCGTGTCAGTGGCGGAGATCAACAACTTGTTTTGATATACCTTGAGATAATCAAAACAAAGTAATCAATTTTCTCTCTCGATTGGAAATCGAATATACAAATAACAATATTCTTATTACTCTACGACAACTTATTAGAAATAATTTATTAGTTTTCTTTAAAAATTTTGTAGATAATAAATACTAATCTAAGTTTATAGTGCGAAATTTTTACCATTTTCATAGAGCTAGTTACAGAAGTATACCGTAAGACATTTTTTATGAGCAAAATTAATTGAAAAATCTATAATAATGAGTAGGTATGTTAAGATAGCTAGAATCCAAAAAGATTTTTATCTGCTATTCTCAACCTGGAAGCTTTGAACGCGATTGGCAAAGTTCCCAACGGGTCAGATTCTTTGGCACCGCTATTTTCGACACAGTTAGCTTTTTGTTTAAAAACATGTGAGGGTAGTTGTTCTTTAATAAAAAAATGTACAATTTAAAAATTCTAAAAAACTACCATTCGGTTGAAAGTCTCTTGAATATTTAACCTCCATAGTACATCCACAATTTTGAATCTACTGTACCGTGATGGAATTCGTGCCTCAAGCCTGAAACACTTTTGGGAATTGCAGATAAAATTCTATGCAAGTCTAAAAGAACCGAGCTACTGGACCGATCATACAAAGCGATGTGATTCTATACTTTCAGTTGTAATGTTTAATGGGAATCGCTTAAAACCGAATTGAATTTTTGCTATAATATTTGAATATGGAATTGAATGGAAGGTTTTTATATTTTTTACGGTATAAATATACAAGTATGTAGATATTATTTTAATATTATAAGAGAAAAATCTTATAAAACTAAGGGACGTGCTACTGTACGCCACTGTTGTGGATTCGATTTCCACTCGACAGTATGCAATTTTTAATGGCGTTGTGTTCCGCCACGCAATGCCTTAAGAATACGGCGGAAACCAGGGGACGGAAATATTTGAATGGGGAACGAAATGTCTTAACACTAGGTTCCCAGGTTTCCTCTATCTAACCTGGTATGTGTATTCAAAGTGAAATTAAAACAAGTAAATATATAATTAATACTAATGTGCAATTGTTTATTTCTTTTTATTCCATTTGCATTTTTAAACAGTATCTCGTTATAGCAAACAAAGTAATGCACTAGGTGCTGAGTTTTAATTCTTCAAAAAGACTAAGTTGCTAAAAGCTTTAAAGATAACAAAACTAGAGTAATTTACTTTGAAATTTGATACAAAGATATAAGATAACATTTGGTTTGGCAGACGAATTCCGAAGTAAAGTGGGTTGTGAGAACGACGTGCTTCATTTGAGCTGTAACCCACACTCGAGGGTGGCCATATATTCCGCGCAGTACGGACGGACCGAGTACGATTCAATACAGTGCCCGCAGCCGCGGGGGATGAAAGAGGAGAGTGAGTATCCCTGGAGTTGTTACGTTGTCTATAAAAGCATCTGATGGAATTGCGTACGATATTGTTGAATCTTTTTTTGTGGATTCGTAGCATACGTTTGTGAAATCGATGCAAGTCGATTTGTATATTGATTTTTTTAGTTTTATATTTCGTACTGGATTTTTAATATATATTTCTATTTTTTTTTAGTCTTTTGGGCTTTATATTATGACGAATATATGTTAAACTTAAATATTATTGTAAAAAATTATAAGTACTGACTTGTATTGATAATATTATAGTGTAACTTTACAAATTAATATTTTACATTAATAATTAATTCATTAATAATAAATTCCAGTAAGGTATTTATAGTATTCTAATTTATTTATCTTTTATTATCAAAAAAAATCAGCTTCATGCTGTATTCCGCACACAGCAGGGTGGGCAGATGGAACCTAGTGTTCAGACACCCCCTTCCCCACTTTCTGCCGAATTCTGGAGGCATTGCGTGTTGAGTGGCAGAACTCAACGCCGCGCATTGCCTCGACACCAGAGCGAAGAAATGGAAATATAAATTTAAGTAAATATTTCATCTCTTCGAGTGGGGATCCACAACCAGTCGGTTTTACGGTCACACTTTTCCTACCTACTAAATAGAAATACACACTATTAATATTAAATCGTGTAAGATAGAACAGTAGATAGTACATATGTCTTAATATTAATAATAATAATAATAATTTGCTATTTTTTTAATAATACTAATATATAGTTTTATGACTTGTGACAGCTTGTTTAGAGCCGTATGCGACAGAAACAGCGATGAGAGAGTGTCACGGGAAGAGACGCTGCGTCCTGTCAGCTGACAGCAAAATGTTTGGGAAACCGTGCAGGGCCGGCAGCCGGACTTACCTGAAAGTGGTCTATACTTGCGGTAAGAGCAATTAGCTATAGAATATTATACATTTTATTCTTGTTATTTTAGGATTTTTTTTGTTTTTTTGATAGTTTATTTTAGAAGAAAAAGTAAAAAAACATAGTACGTAGATGGCTTAATTGATTATGAAAATCTTTCCTTTTTGTCTGTGATAAAGGAAATTTCATTTCATCGTATTTAAAATGACGGTAACGATGACGGTACAGTTTCATACAAATAATAACTCAGTTTGATGGATTAAATAAGTACTTAATTGTTTTTTTATATGTGATTGTAAAAATAATCTATAATGCGGCCAGTTGTGCCGCAGGGGCACAAAGGTGTGACTGTAAACGCAAATCGTCGTGGGTTCGTTTCTTTCTCGAGGAAATTAAATATTTTTATTTTTATTTCTTCGCTCTGATATCGAGGCAAATCATGGCGTTGAATAATTTAACATGCAATGGCTCTATAATTCGGAAAGTGGATTGCAGCGTTTTAATACTAGGTAGGCTCCCTCTGCCTACTCTGTTTTTCGGGAAAAAGCTGCAAAAAATATATTCCTATTCTTTTAATTGCTTTAACATATTCTTTTAAATATCTTCTATTGCTAATAAAATCTATATATTCAATTGAATTGCTTTATTTATAAAAAAAACAATTCAATAGAATCCCAAGTGGTTGAATATAAAACGATTTAGTATCGTGATTTTTTCTTAAAAAACTTATAAATCTATAGAAACTTTGGCTTCTTTTTTCGTATTTGTTTTATTGAAATAATTGGCTTGGCCAATTGGAATTTGTTCCAAAAGCAATCCATTTTTGTTTTGACGTTGGGGAAAGTGTACAATTTTTCATTGTTTCAGTTTCTTACGAACGATCAGTCAAAAACTTTTTCTCCTATTATATCGATATATTGGTACTAACTCTTGTTGTTTTGTTTTGGTGAACGCGTTTTAGCTAATATTTATATAATACTATTTTTTCTTTATTATTATATCGAATTATACATATATTAAAGTTACGTTTCTACCAGAGTGGAGGAGCGAAGTAAAATAAGTAGCTAATAATATTAACGGATTAATATAATCTATACATGTAAACACACGTAAGTATAGTTTTTGTGACCTCAATTTCAGTATTTTTAAGGTGACGTCGTTGTTATGGCAATAGTTCCCCACTTTCCGCCGAATTTTGGAGGCGTTGTGTGTTGTGTGGTGGAACTCAACTCCGCGCTCCGCCTCTTTACTGGAGTGAGGATATGAACGGGAATCAAACTCACAAGTTGTCACGTTAAAGGTTACTGCAATGTCTCGAATTCAGGCGGAAAGCAACGCACAACTAGAACGCGTGGCAAAATTTGAAGTATTTAAGTTTTAAATACATAAAATTATATATATATATATATATATATATATATTACTATCGATATTTCGCTTATTTTATTAAAATAATGCCAAAACATAACATGCCAAATTGCTATTTACTACTATTTCTATTACAATAGAAATTCATCTCTTTCATCCAACCTTTAACAGTATACTTACAGAACAAATAATAGTTTTTCTCTTAGAATTTCCCAAAACCGGTTGAAGTATTCAATGTTTAGAGTAACTCTCACATTCAGCTTTTGTGTACTTACTAACATTTATTGCTTTAGGCACATACAATATTATATCCCATGTTACATGATAATAAAAAAATATTTTAGTATTGTAATATAGTTGGAAAATAACTATTTTTTTCTGACTCACGCTGGGAGTCTAGTGTTTATGTTAGATACTTCGCTTCTCATGAACCGCCGAATTCTCTGTCTCCCTCTCTCTCTCTTTAAAAGTATCTTTTATGGATATTATTTTTATTTTTTCAGTCTGGTAAGACAAAGAGCGGCGTTATAATCTGCCACTTAATACTATCTGTTTAAGACTGACAGAAAATGAAAAACGAATAATAAGCAAAGATACAAATCTCTATATTTATTTTTATTTTACGCAACTACCCTACTATATGTTCGGGATATATCGTGGACCTTTTTTTATGTATACCGCTCGAGATAGAATTTGCTAATTATTTTTTATGCCAATTTACATGCGAAAAGAGCTTAAAATTTTGGTAAAAGTGTTATAGTTCTACAAGTCAAAGATCTTAAGTAGTTTTCTGTTATGAGAATCGCATCATAAATCTATCACAAAGATTTTAATAGTATTACACAATAAACTTAAAATAATAAATAAAATTAAAGAAAGAAGGAAAGACAAGGTCTGCATTTTATTTTTTATTTCTTTCAAACTTGTACGTACTTGCCGTATTAGCATATGTGTTAGAGAATGTAAAATATGGTAACCTCAATTTGAGCCACTATTCAGTTGAATTCGGTTAGACTTGAAATTTCAATTTCTACTTCAATTCTGATGACAATAAAACTATATATAATCAATATTGTTGTTAATCCAAATTGGCTGTCCTAACTAAATAACATCAAATGAAAGGCTTTGATTTGTCAAATACAATACATAATGGAAAAATAATTGAAATATAATGAAATAAGTAAAAAATATTTTCTCATCTTAAAACATATTTCTTTTCTTTTTTTTTCTTATCTTTATCTTAATATTATATGTAGAGATGAAGTAAAACTATCAGAGTACATTTTTCCAATACATTTGATTTATCCTAAGCTAATATCGGATGTTTCTTCAAATCAATGATTTCATAATATTTTCAAAGGCAAAGATACATTTCCTTAATACACTAAAATTGTTGGCGACTTATATGTATAATGAAGATAAATATTTTTTACATTGTATCCTGCACACAACAGGGTAAACATAGGGAACCTGAGATCGTAGTGTTGAACGTTGTGGACACGCCGTTCTCCACTTCCACCGAATTCTAGAGACATTGCACACAATTCTGCCACTAGAATTTGGTGCTTAAGTTTCGGAACTCAACGTCGAGCTTTGTCTTGTTACCAGAGCGAGAAAACGAAAATAATTTATTCCCACGTGTGAAAATTAAACCCACAATCAACACGTTAACAATCAGCCGCTGTGTCTAAATATTCAAACTTACTCAAATTTATGTAACAAAATCTGAATTGGAGCTTTTTGGTTAAGCACATTAAGGAATCTCCAGATCAATAATTCCAGTCCGACTGGCGTCTACCACGAATATAAAACAGCAGTCATCACAGATCACATCCGTCTATCTTATTTTATTATCTCAACGAATGTTAGAACGCTTGCTAACGAAATATAGTAGTTCTATATATAAATAGGATACGTTATAGGAAAGACCCTCATTCTGTCTAATAATACTTAGTTTTATATGAGCGGTATAAGCGTTTCGTTTGTTTTGGTGTGTCATTGGTTAATAATAAGGTTGTATTGCTTATTATTTTTGACTACTGTAATGGGATTGGGAAAAAATTTGGATTCGAATCCGATCGGACGGTGATATATTTAAATTTCTAAGAGGTTCCTATATCTGGTGGAATTTAGCTCATTTTAGCTGAAAAATGAAGTATGATGGACCAATGAAGGGATTTTTCACTCTGCTTTCTCAAAAAATGAAATTAATTTTAAAACCTGATCAAGTATAAAACTGAGGTCGTCAGGGAAGGCTGAATTCACGACTGTCATGTTAGATACTTCAATCAAATACTGTTCTACTAAGCCACTTGGTAGTTTTTAATAAAACAGAGAACATATCAATACGAAATGCTAAATTTTATGTTATTTCATTTGAAATTTTATGTGATTTCATATTCCATTTGAATGCAAATGAATCTATAGCTCTAAACTGTTAAGCTTAGTATGCTAATTTACTTAACTTACCAGACACATTTTGAATATAAATAAATGCGTCTAGTCAACTAATACTAATTCAAGTACTTATTTTTAAATAAGATTTTATATTTTTTGGAAAATTGTCATTTTTGTAGGGTTCCGTATCTTAAAAAATATTAAACGGAATCTTCTAGAATCCCTGTTGTCCGTCTTTCCGTCTGTCAAGAGTATTTCTCTCGAGTTTGTGTGGCTACTTCAACATGAAATTAATACCAAATATTTAAGTCTACGGTCCCTTGGAGCACTGAAAATATCAAGCGTCTAAGTCAACACAATCAAAATATACGAGCGTTTATGCATAGTTTTTGATGCATTTTGTATGAAATTTGTCGCATAATCAAAACCTATAGAGTATTTTTAACGAACCTATAGTTATGATATTTGGCAAGAAGTAAGAACTTTAAGAAAACATTTAAAAATTAAAACGCTAGGATTTGAATCCACGCCTCTTTGGACACCGTCCAAACGCTCTGGCCTACTAAGCTGTACGTCCTCATCGAGCTACGTTCATTTTTTATTTGTTTCTTACGCGATGAGACGTTACGTATGGCTTAGTTGTTCACAGCACTTGGACGGTTTTATATTTTTATACGTTTTCTTAATAAGTATGTTTTTTCCTAAATGTGGAATAATATTTAAAAAAAAATGTTAGAAATTAAAAAATTACACTACAGATATAGGAAAAAATCCAAAAAGTGAAAATTTATAGATATTGAATTGAAAATGATCATCGCAAACTTATAATTATAATTCACGTCTCGCAAAATAATTGCTAATAACTTAATTTTGTCTACATATTTTTTTTGCATACTTTGAAAAATTTCTTGCGTTGTGTGAATTTCATACGTTGTGTTACATCCACATACAAGTATTAAAATCACTACATAAATGTGGTATAAAATAAAATAGCTCTCAAAATTTAATTATACATATTTATTTTACGTAAAATTAAATTTCAAACTGCCGATATGCATCAAAAGCCTCGAATAATCCGTTTAACGGTACGATTCAATTCTACAGTCCGAGCGTTGATAATATGCAATGCCAGCAAAGCTTCATACGACATCCGGGTGTTTGACTACAATCCTGTGGCATCCCCCTATTGAAAGCACCGATATTGGGGCACATCCGGTCGCCATTATGATTTACAATTTAATCATGGTTGAGATTTAATCAGATTCACGCTGTATTCCGCATACAGCAGGGTAAGCAGAGGGAACCTAGTGGTAAGACGGACGTTCCCCATTTTACGTCGAGTTCTAGAGGTATTGCGTTTTGTGTTTTGAGATTTAAATCATGAAAATTAGTTTCTTAAACTTGTTGAAGATTAGTGTAAGTTTAGTGGGTACAGTGTTTTCTTACCCTGTTGTCCTGTGCCACGGCTACTTTATTTGATATTTTATTATAGAAATTATATTTACTTTCTTTTTAAAAGACTTCTGTAAAAGAAGAAGGCTCTTAATACGACTGTATTTTTAACCGACTTATGTAAGAAAAAGGTGAACCGATTTTGATGATTTTATTTGAAAGCTAGTGCTTCGTGTGTGGTCCCATTTTCTTTGATCCATTTCTAACAACGGTACTTATGAGAAAATCACATTACACACAAGTCTTAAATTTGCATTATTTGCATTGATGTGTGCGCGACAAATGGACGAATAACTCAATATCACGCCAACTGATTTCGATATATATATTTTTTTTTTATATGAAAAAATATACTTCAAGGATACTTTGGTGAAAGTTTTATTAGGTTCTGATTATGGGTAAAACAAACAGGCTTAGTAATTCGATATTATATTAAGGCTGTTGTAGCATTAGCTTGACACTGATTTCAAAATTATGAAATCTTTTTTTTTATATTTTTGATTAACAAAATCAAAGTACGTTTTACTTTATGTAAAATAATTTTTAACTTGTTAGTTCGTTGTTTAAAGTCGATTTTTCGTTTTGTTAAAAATATTTTTTTGTTTGGATTTTTTCGATTCTGATTGCTTTTTTATAATTTGAAAACTTTTGCTTTCCGTAACGCTCATTTTAATTTGGTGTAATTTAAACAATGCCATCCCTGATAAAATCATATAAGTCCTTAATTTGTATAGTTTACTGTGATGAATTTGGTAATTTAGTTTTTTTTTTGTTAATTTTTCTTTCAGTTTCATGCTGTATCCCGCATATAGGCAGTTTAGGCAGAGAGAACCTTTTTTTAAGACACTATATTCCTCATTTTCTGCTGAATTTTCGAGGAATTACGTATTGAAATCAACGCCACACTTTGCCCTATTATCAAAGCGAAAAAATAAATAATATAAATAAGAATTCATTTCCTCGAATTAGAATCGAGCCCACTGCCACTGCACCACGACTACCTCAAATATATTTACTTATGGATAAATGATATTCAAGCTTCTAAAATCCATAGCGAGTTTCACAAGTAAACAATATCTGTAATTAATATAAGAGAAATCATATTACAATCATGGTGTAGGCAACTGTTATTGGAACAAATAAGTTATGATCAAAGGAAGAAGGCAAATAAAACAAGTATTCGTTATATTGATATGAAATTATTCTATTTCCTTTTTCGTCATCTTTAATATCAACATACTAAAATACTAAGGGCATATATATATTTAATAATGTATCTCATATTAAATATTACTTTAGTTTTGGATAAAAATCTATTATTAAATTTTGTTGAATAAAATCTATTATTAATAGTAGGCCCATTATTATATTATACTCATTTATTTTTTCTATATTTCGGTAATTCACATTTTGTCACAGCAGCAGCAGCAGCAGCAGGTTATTCATAAATTTAAGTATCGGATTAGTATTTTTTGTTGAGGCCGTTGTGGCCCAACCACACAAGCGTGCGACTGTAAACACGACGATTGTGAGTTTGATTCCCACTTGACATAATAAATGAATATTATATTAATAAATTTAATATCTTCATTTTCTCGCTCTGGTAAAGACCCAGTGCTTCCAGAATTCAGTGGAAAGTGGGAAACGGAAGTGTCTAATGGGAACCCTGTGTCCTAACACCAGATTTAAAGTTCCCTTAATCTACCCTGATAAGTGCGGGATACAGCGTGAATCTAAAAGTAATAATAATCTTTCCGACTAAGTATTAATCTCATAACCATCGCGCTTTAAATCTATTGTCACGCTGTGTCATGACATGTTGTGAAATGTGACATCTTATTAAAATCTAACATTTTGTAGCAGAAACTCATTACATTTATATTTTAGGTCGGTCAAAGAGGTTCTGATATATGTATGCTATTAAAATAATACTGTATAATACGACCAACAATGATATTCAGATTAACATAGTACGTCTATTACCTTTCCATTGTTCTACAACTTTGTAGAACGAAATGGAGTTGGAGATATTTGCTGAGTTGATTCCATTGTTAACTGCACATACTTAGAGTTTATAGTTTTGATAATAATGTTTTATGTTATTTATATAGCATAGGATAAGTATAAAAAATCGGCCAAGTGTGAGTGCCTGACTCAAGAGTTCCGTACCAATTGCATACTGCTCGTATCTTTTGATTGCGATGACTTAGAAGCTTGATTTTTTCTGTGCCCCAAAGGACCGTGGGCTTAAATTAATATTTAATAATCATTTCTTGCATGCATGATACCTCCACATGGATGGACTACAAAGTAATCCTATACATAGACTGGGATTTTTAGAATTCCATACTTTTTAAGGAAAAAGGGAACCCTTATAAGATCACTTTGTTGTTCATCCGTTCCGCCATTTTTCTGTTTGTCAAGAGCTTTTATCTCAAGAACTCTTGGAAATATCAAGTTGAAATTCAAACCATATACTCAAATCTACGGTCCCATGATTTTCTGAAAAAAATGTATTTGAGGCCAGTGGTGGCGCAGTGGCACGAGGTGTGACTGTAAAACCGACTGGTTGTGGGTTCGATCCCCACTCGAAGAGACGAAATATTTACTTAAATTTATATTTCCATTTCTTCGCTCTGGTGTCGAGGTTAAGCGCGGCGTTGAGTTCTGCCACTCAACACGCAATGCCTCCAGAAATCGGCAGAAAGTGAGGAACGGAGTGTCTTAACACTAGGTTCCCTCTGCCTACCCTGCTGTGTGCGGGATACAGCGTGAAGCTGATTTTTTATGTATTTCTACAATCGTTTTAAAAAAAGATATGGCCGTTCATATCGCAAAAAACGCGTATTTTGACTCTATAAAGGGAATCAAAATTAATAGAGTAGTTCCGGTTGAACTAGAATTATGAAATTTGGCAGCTGGTATCTATTGGTAGTATTAGTTTAGGAAAAAATCGGACAACGTTGTGGTTAAATCCTAAAAAATAATAACCTTAAAAGGGGGCAATTTTTGTACGGAACCCTCGGTGAGTGAGCCCGACTCGTGCTTTTTATCTTTAAGGTACGAAACGCAAAAAAATATATAGCACAAAAACTGTGCCTAAGCTCTAAGCTTAAGCCTAAACTCCCGCACAGCTTACTAGTAACCTCTGAAGTGTTCTATTATTTAGGTCATGGCTCCATCATCAGACCAGGTTGATGATTCCATATTATTGTTACTTAAGCCAAATGTCATTAATCACATATAATTATTAAAAGCGGGTCAAATTCAATTTCTATCAAGATTTTATTACGTAGTTTAGAAGTTACATAATCACAAGTCGACCTTTACAAAAGCGTGTTAATGCAGATTTTTCACATTAAAACACTATATATATATATATTATTTTTTTAGTTCTGGCGTCGAGGCAAAGCGCGGAGTTGAGTTCTGCAACAACAACCTATAAAATATATGTTATGTTTATATGACTATGCAAATTTCGTGAAGGTATCAAGCTCAAATTTGGAGCTGTAAAAAAATCAAACTTCTAAGGGAATAAAAACTTAAAGCGTACTTCCCTTGGACCTATGATTATGAAATTTGGCAAATGAGAACTGTACAAATAAAGGAAAATTTAATTAATAATTAAAGAAAAAAATAAATACAAAATTATAAGTGTATTTTGTTTCATACAAAATGACAGACGTACGCCCGCAAACTTAAATTTGTCAATTTTTTCAATTGTATTTATTATGTAATCTTGAAATTGGTGCGGAATCCTCGGTATGCGAGTCCAACTCGCTCTTAACCGGTTTTGTTCGTATATATTTTGAATGTACAGAAGTGAGATTATATTCATATATACGTTTTACAACTATAAATAAAAAAAAAACTTTTAATTAATCCATCTAACTAATTTATTGTTTATATGGAACTGTAAAGTCATCGTTATCGTGACACTATTCAAATTATTTTCATTATCTATATTTTTTTAAATGATTATGAAAAGGAGAAAGGAGTTATTTACCGCTATGTAGTTACAAATCATACTAGATTGTTTCTTCCCAATCCAAAATGAAAATAAGATTAAAGTAAAAAAAAAAGAAATAAATTGGTTGCCTTCCAATAAAAGCCACGTTAAGTTGGATAACCATTAAAAATTTTAAGAAAAAAAAAAGGCCAAATACTTTAGAAATACATTAAAAACAAAAAGAAAAATCGCGGTTGAGTCACGTACGCTAAAAACGCAACGTTCCAAAATATAAATCACCCTATATTCTAAAATTAACGGCGGTTAAAATATAAAGATTGTCAAAGAATTTGTTATCTTAAATCCTTGCACTAAAGTGGTTTTCGACTTGCAGTGCCACGGACTGTCCTAAAAGAGAGATACGAGAGCGCCCCTGAAGAGGACGAAGTTACTCACGATGCATCAGATCTTGAACACGACGATGTCGGTAAGTGTTTCCCAATTTTAGAATATGGTTTAAAAATAACACTTTAAGTCATCTGATTGGAATTGTGGCAGTGAATATAAATCTTACTTTGAGTAACAATTCGCATATTGGTTTGATTATTATTATTATTTTATTATTATAATTTTTTTTTTTTAATTCGATGTAATTAACTAATCTAGTCTGTAAGAAATATTATTTACTAACCATAATGAGTCACTGGTCACTTGAATAAAGTATATTATTATTATTATTATCAAAAATGAATAAAATATAAATAAAAACAGCTTCTGTATTACACTGTATCAGGCAGAGGGAACCTAGTGTCGAGACACTTCGTTTCCCATTTTCCTCTGAATTGGGGTCTTTGCGTGTTGAATGGCGGATCGGAAGTTATGGGTTCGATCGTCAGGTGGGGAATAAATTATTTTCGTTTTTTCGTTCTCGTAAGCTAGCGCAGTATTGAGTTCCACTCAACACGTAATTTTTCGAATTTGGGCCGAACGACAAACTATCTCGGCCCTTAGATATCTCTGCCTATCTAGTTACATTCGAGGCAAAGCCTGAAACTAGACCATGTGCAGCGTTGTGTTCCGTCAGCAGGCTGAATTAGTAGGAAATTGAAAATAGTGATATAGAAGAAAAAATTGCGAATCGTTACAAGCACTATCATTAAACATCTAAAACACACACAAAAAAGCTAATCTTCAAGCTTAAATATAGCATGATATCAACAATAGTATAGCAAAGCATTGTTTCACTCATCCAACATGGAGTTTGTAATTACGCTGGCTTAACGAGACCGCCCCTAGCCCTCTACGAGCCCCATGAATGAGATATGAACCCACGATATATTCATGTGATAATTACCATCCTCTTATCCAATTACCCTGCCTTCAAATTTTAATTAAATTTGCTAGGAGCTAACGTAAAATGACTAAAATAATGTCTACTTTGCTTTTGTCATCTAGGCTGTGGCTATAGGCTGTCATATTAGTGAACCCTTTATGAAATTATGGATGTGGAAAAGTCAGTTTTTGGTGTTATAAATTTGTGATTTTTAGACTTTTTTGTATGTAAATTTAATATGTGATCTATTTAAAGCGGGGCAAAAAGTGTGCCTATAAATCGACTGATTGTGGGTTTGATCCCCACTTGAGGAGATGAAATATTTATTTACATTTATTTCTTCGCTCTGGTGTCGAGGGGAAAGCGAGGCGTTGAGTTCCGCCACTCAGCACGCAATGCCTCCAGGAATTGGCGGAAAGTGGGGAACGGAGTGTCTTAACACTAGGTTAACCTAACCTTAACCTGTGTGTGGGATACAGTGTGAATCTGAAAAAAAAATCGGATATATAGTAAAACTGATGAAAAATTGTAGATGGAATAAGAAAGGAAAGATAAATAAATAATATTGAATGAAACGTTTTCCTTGATTTTGTCATAATTTATTGTTGTATTGTATTAGTTTTCGTTTAATAAATACACATAAAAACAATGTTTTTCTTAAGACAAGGAGATTATCGTCTAAACGATTTTTTTTTAATTTTACAAATGTATTAGACTTTTCGAAAAATTTAGCTTAATAAATAGTAAATTTTATTGAAAATCACAAAATTTTTATTTGGAAGCCTAGTGTTAAGACACCTCGTCCTTATTGAGTAGCGGAACTCAATGCCGCGCTTTGTCTTGTAGAGGAATTTAAAATATTAATATAAGTCAAGTAGATTCCAGTCGTGGCGCAGCGGCACGAAGTGTGACTGCAAAACCGACTGGTTGTGGGTTCGATCCCCACTCGAGGAGATGAAATATTTACTTAAATTTATATTTCCATTTTTTCGGTCTGGTATCGAGGTTAAGCGCGGCGTTGAGTTCTGCCACTCAACACGCAATGCCTCCAGAATCCGGCAGAAAGTGGGGAACGGAGTGTCTTAACACTAGGTTCCCTCTGCCTACCCTGCTGTTTGCGGGATTACAGCGTGAAGCTAATTTAATTTAAAAATATATATATATATATATATATATATATATATATATATATATATATATATATATATATATTTGTATTTTCTATACAATAATGCTGAAATCGTGAATATTCATTGACATTTCCACCATACATATACAAGAATACGTTGAAAGGAAAATATTCTAATCGTGGTCGTAACCTCGCCGCCAAACACCACAGTTATTACCTTCCATTACAGTTAACATAAAATATAACAATGTTACCCGTTCGAAAGGACTCAGTTTCAAACATTCGAAGGAATGACCTTTTTTATATTCAAGATAAAATCGCAGAGGAAAATAGCGAAATAATCATAACAAGAATATAAGTCGCAGGCTCGTCCCAAGATGTGAATTTTTGTTGGCATCCTTCAAATTTCGAAAGGGCTGTCGAGAGGTTTTCATGAGATTGTTCTTCTTTATTTATTTATTTATTTTTATCTTATATGAGACTGACGTGGCGCTGGGGCACAAGGGCTTAACATGACGGTTATGGGTTCGATCCCCACTCGGGAGAATGAATTATTTAATCATATTTTCATTTCGTCGCTGCGGCACCAAGTCAAATACCCGGCGTTGTGTTCCGCCACTGAACAAGCAACGGAAAGTGGGGAACAGAGTGTCTTAACATTAAGTTCCCTCTGCTTACTCTGTTGTGTCCTGCACACAAGCGTGAAACGGCTTTTATTTTTTTATTCTATATCTAATATAGATTTGAATACAAATAAGTTGAAAAACTTAAAATACTCTTACGTATCTAGAATATAGTGTTCTTAGCATTTATAATCTATCGAGCAATGGCTGCTTTATAAATTAGTTAATTTATTGGTAGACTAGCGGCCCGCCCACGGCTTCGCCCGCTTAAAATACATGATTATTGATTTAAGCAGAATTGATTGACAACTATAATAAAATAAAATAAATAAATAAATCAGCTTCACGCTGTATCCCGCACACAGCAGGGTAGGCAGAGGGAACCTAGTGTTAAGACACTCCGTTCCCCACTTTCTGCCGAATTCTGGAGGCATTGCGTGTTGAGTGGCAGAACTCAACGCCGCGCTTAACCTC
>JAATLQ010017652.1:0-31220 GCA_013421005.1 Heliconius erato x Heliconius himera | reverse complement strand
CGCCAAATGAGAATTTCCCCAGTTGGTTTAGTTTGTCACTCATAAAGGCACTTAAAGAAAAAGCCAAATATCATAGAAAGTATAAAATGTACGAAAACGCGATGGATAACTTAAGTTATATTATTTTAAAAGATCGTTGTGAACTATTATTAAAAGAATGTTATAATAACTTTATAAATAATGCTCCTAAAAATTTGCGACGAGATCCATTGTATTTTTGGAGAATTTTCAAAGAAAAAGAAAGCAATAGTACTTTAATTCCTAATAAGATGAACCTGATTAAAGAACAGGCAGTTGGAGGACAAAAAATTTGTATTCTTTTTTCCAAACATTTTCAAAGTGTTTATAATCTAGGCCAAAGCACTTCCTTATTCACAGTACAAACATCCTCTACACTACAATAGATAATAAATTATCATTTGGCCAAATAATTGTAGATGAGGAAATTGTTTTGAAACAACTCCAATCAATTAATATACATAAACCTTCTGGTCCTGATGGTTTATCTCCTTTATTTTTATAAAAAATGTGCATTAAATCTACATAAGCCCTTGGCTAAATTATACAATAGGTCATTAGAATCTGGGATATTTCCATCTAAATGGAAAGAAGTTTATATAACACCTATTCATAAAGGCGGCGATGCACGAGATGTAACTAATTATCGTCCTATTTCACTATTATCAATCAGTGGTAAAATATTAGAATCAATTGTCAACAAAAATATATTATATCATATACGTCGATACATAAACTGTAACCAGCATGGTTTTTTTGCCTGGTAGATCTACAACATCTAACTTAGTTCCATATGTATCTAATATAGCGGAAGGATATATTAGATAAACAAAAAGAGGTGCATGCTATATACACTGATTTTAGAAAAGCATTCGATGTGGTGAAACATAACATATTATTAAAAAAAATTGAACACGGGTATACATGGTAGTTTGTTAAGATGGATTGAGTCATACTTGAAAAACCGTTCGCAATTGGTTAATATTCGTGGATTTAAATCAGAACAGTGTAAAGCAATATCTGGGGTTCCCCAAGGATCACATCTTGGTCCATTGTTATTTTTAATATTTATAAACGAACTATCTAATGATATTAAATCAAACTTTAAATTTTTCGCTGATGACTTAAAAATGTACCGTATTATTAATCAAAAATCTGATAAGCACATTTTACAAGCAGACATAAACATTATTAGTAATTGGTGTAACTTGAATGAAATGTATCTCAATGCCAATAAATGTTTCTTTTAAGGTTTTCTCGTAAAGTTAATGTTGAAAACGTTACATATTTTATTAATAATTTACCTTTACGTGAGGTGACAAGCATTCGGGATCTGGGTGTCATATTTGATAGCTCACTGAGTTTTAGACTACACTATGACAATGTAATTAGAAAAGCTTCCAAATTATCAGGTTTTATAAATAGACAATTAAAATTATTTAAGCAACCATATATAACTATACTTATATTTAATACATTTGTTCGAAATATTCTACATTCAACAGTGTGGAGTCCTACCTATCAAATTCATATTAACAGATTGGAAAGTGTTCAAAAAAGGTTCTTATATCACATTTCCTATTCAGATAATAAATGTCACGAGTTAAATTCCTATGTAAAACGGTTAGACTATTACAAAATGTCACCCCTCGCTACGCGCAGGAAAGTACTTGATATAATTTTACTCTACAAGCTAATTCATGGAATTATTGATTCACCTGACCTCTTATATCGCTTAAATTTTTGCATACCACGTCCTGCCAGTCGTTTGCAAAATAGAAAAACATTTTGTCTTCCTCCCGCTAAAACCAATATATTAAGCCACTCACCCCTACATCGCATAACTTCCTCATATAATGCTATGTGCTTTAAATTTGATATTTTCAATTCTGTCTCTATAACCTCTCTGCGTCATAAGTTAAAAGAAATTGTTTAGTTTTAAAATTAATGTAGTTTTAGTTAATAAGTACTTCTAGTTTTAGTTGTAATTATTGTTTAAGAAGTTTTTTTGCATATACATTTTTTTTATACACGTTTTCAAAATTGTTAATTAATTTAATGTTTACATATCATGTATCTATTAGTTTTTTTTCTTTGTTACCGTAAGTTAGGCTATTTATTATAATACTATAAATGCATGCTGTGTCTACAACTAGAAAAATGCAATCACTTGTAGTTGTTATGTTTGTGATTTTTTCTCTATGTGAACGTATTTTGATTGTAATTTGTTTTGTGGACCAATAAACAGAAAAAAATAATAATAATCAAACAATCAAATTCTTCTGATCTGAATATAAAAAATGACGACACCTGCTTAAACGTTCTGCGTAATATAGATCAGTATCATCCTCCACTATTAGCAACAATATCTATCCAACCTACTATAGTAGGTGATTGTGCGTATGCGTGATTAAGTAAACAGCTGTTTTTAAAAAGCTCTTTGTTTAGTTTTCATATTTGATTTTATTTACAAGTATCTTAAATTTGTATATGTGCTAGTGTTATTAAGTGCCAAAAGCTAGTGTTTTCCCTTATTGAGTTCTTATAATTAATAATAAAATTACGACATATTCATCAATTCATGCTATAAGGAGTCCATCATTGCCATGGCTGATATGTTTAACGATAGGATGAACGAGTTTAAACAGGATTTGAACAAAATATCATCATCAATCACTGTGGCAACAATAACTGCAGAATTTACTTCGTTTAAAAACTTAAACTGCGCTTAATTCACTATAAAAACAGGTTGAACTGCTAAATTTGGAGGTCGACCGTATGGAGAGGTCGAGAAGACGTAAAACTCTCTTTTTCGGTGTAGAGAATACGTCAGAAGATGTTGACGCTCGGTTACAAAAAGAAACCTCCACCAATAGGCAACCCCCACCACGTTTAACATGGATTTTTGTAACATCAGGGGTCTACATTCCAACCTGAATCCACCACTATCTCGAGACGGTACGGCCGACCTTGTTATTTCTGATGGAGACTTAAATTGCCCGACCGAGCGACACCTATCTTCAATACCGGCTACAAATTAGAACACAATTTTGTGCCTCATGCCGTGGTCGCTGTGTTCGTAAGGGAGGATTTAAGTTTCCGTCGTCTTGCCAATTTTGAAAGTCGGGACCTGTCAACCATCTGGCTCCATGTTCACTCGGACGATCGTGTCCGAGTTTATGTATGCGTGTGGTCCCACAGTGGTAATGTAGAAATGGCAATGGAATCGGCTCTCATAGATCCCCTCTGCTGAGGTCGTGATACTTGGCGATTTCAATGCGCACAATGCCAATTAGCTTGGTTCACGCACGCACACGGGGAGAGCTGCATTCGACTTTTACGACTCGACTCGACTTTGCTATGGCTAATGAATTGTCTCAATTGGTTGAATGTGTACAAATGTATATTTCCATTTCTTCGCTCTGGCTCGAGGCAAAGTGCGACGTTGAGTTCCGCCACTCAACACGCAATGCCTCCAGAATTCGGCAGAAAGTGGGGAACGGAGTGTCTTTACACTAGGTTCCCTCTGACTGCTGTGTGCAGGATACAGCGTGAAGCTGATTTATTATTTTTATTTAATAGTCAAAGTCAAACAAAGTCTGGAGGCAAAGCGCTACATTGTGTTCCGTCAATCAACACGCAATGTCTTCATAATTCGGCAAAAAGTGGGAAACAGTAGTGTTTCAATGGGAACGAAGTTTAATATGTGCGGGATATAGCTTCAGGCTGAAAAAAAAAAGAAATTGTGAAGTCTGTATATATATTGTTAGCGTACTCGTGTAAAAGAGGGTAGATTTAGGTGGAAAATAACTATATAAGCAGTGGAATTGTGTCAGTCGGGGGCACTTGCTTGTAAGTGACGGCCCCTATTGGAAGGAAACTAGTGTGAAGTATTGTTAGTAGGAGATACATATCACTTATTGCAATTACATAGTATCTCTTTCAAAATAGTTAAGAATCATATAGACCAACCAAAAGACCATCCAAAATTCGGCAGAAAGTGGGGAACGGAGTGTCTTAACACTAGGTTCCCTCTCCTACCCTGCTGTGTGCGGGATACAGCGTGAAGGTAATTTAATTTAATTTTAATTTTTTTACATCTAGTAATTTTGACTGAAATGGATAGAAGGACACTTAAAAAGAATAATAGAAAGCAAAAATATTTTTTTAAAATTTCTTGCCTGTCTGTCGATATGTATGTCCACATTTTTCTCTGAAAGTACTGAACCGATTTACTTAAAAATTCACCAATTGCTTTGTTTTAACTTAACTACTAAAGGTTGGTTGGCATCAAAATCGGTTCATTAAAAAAAAGTTATCGTCATTTGAATGAACTCAAGGCATTAGTTTGCCTGCGAATATTATATAGCAATCGCGCTGGTAAGATTCCTGGCTAAAGAATGACATTCGGAACGTCTTGGTTATATGACTGTTGATAAAAATTTATATTTTTGAAGCACCATTATACAATATTTTATACAATAAAGTAAACAAAATTGAATTGTTACTGGAGATTACCTTCATAAATCATAACAGTTAAGTTTAAATCGTAATTAATTCAACACAGAGATAAAGAACGATTTGATCTTTAAAGAGATATCAAGCAAATACATAGATTTTTCGGTTCGTTCGTTCGTTTGAAATAAATCTATATTAAAATGCCTAAAAACGTCCTTTCCACGTGTACTCTGTAATAACTACATATTTACCAATTGTACATTTAGCTAATAATATGTGTAACTAATTTAAAAACTGTACAGGAGTTAATATGCAAACATTACAGTTATTTTACAAAGAATATTATGAATTCTTACCTAAATCAATAATTTAACATTTAAGGCTGTTTCTGAAGCAGTACATTAAATTATTAAATGACATCAGCACATTTAACAGAGCTTTAAAAAACATAACAGACAAAACGTAATGTTTCAAAAATATATACATATAATAAATAATAAGCTTTATGTTTATTTTATGAATATCAAATATCAATATTGGTCGTATTTTTTAGTTCGAAACAATCAACATTTCTTATAGAAATTACGATAATCCGCGGCGAAGCCGAAGGCGGGCTGTCGGGCGGGCAGTATATAATATATATAAAAGTTATTGAAATTGCTTTACTTTTTTTCTAGCTTCACGTTGTATCCCATATATAGCTGGGTGGGCTGAAGTAACCTTGTGCCTGACTTTCTACCGAATAGTTTTTGCTTGTATTGATCGATGGGATTCACCGCAGTGCTTTATAAGAAGACTGTGAGTATTTTTAAAATATTTGGATTATATTTTTTAATACTTGTGATATTTTTTTAGGTTGTCAAACATTGTAACCCAATAAACAAAAGAGCTACAATATTTAGACGGTTTCATGTTACATGATTTAATGGAGCATTTATCAGAGAACATAAAAATATCAATAACCTCCTCTCTTCTATAACTTGTATTACTTTTTCTATCGATCTACAAACTATCTGTATAATTGAATAAATACAGAGTGTAACACGATCAATTGATCAACGGTGGTTAGGAGACCTTATCCTTTCATAACCCGTGTATGTACTGCGATTTCCATCAATATTAATATAGCTGTTCAGAAGACATTAGGAAATATGAGTTTTTTTTGGAAAAATCGGATTCTCGAAAAAATCTATCCCTCTATAAATCGAGGAAATAATATCGAAATAAAAATTGTTTTATAGAAATAAATTTACAGAAGTTATACTAATTGTAAATTAATGCAATAAAAAAAGAAAGAGAAAATTAAAATAAAATAAAGAAAAATAATAGTACTACAACTTTTTAAACAATAATTATTGTAGTTTATATCGACATATGTAGATCAAAATAAATATCAGTGACAATAAAAAAAAACAAAAAAGTGGCTTGAAAACAATAATTTAATAAAATACAACCATTTACAGTGTTTAATACATAACATAACATATATAAATATAATTTTGTTGTAATTGTTGTATATTCCACTCATCTGAAGCTGCGTGTTTGTACACAATGTACTCAGCTCAGTATTGAGTGGCAAGAGCGGAATCGTTTACAATTTTCTTAGTTTTCCTCTGGCTTAAATTGTAATTGTGTTTGGTATATCAATTAACACCGGCAAATGAAATATTATTTATGCACTGAAAATATTATTGTAATATGTTAATGATGCCAATTTTAGAAAATACCCCACAGCTCAACGCTGGCTTTTCCAAATGTCCTTTCCTCGAATAGATATAAACTATTCACTGATTGTGAATAGTTTACAGACGGACGACAACTGTGACAACAGTTTTTTCTTTCATATTAAAAAGTACATAATTATTACATTACTCATTATAGGTTAGGGATAAAAATATAAAAAATATATTATTATACATTATTTGATATGAAATTAACATTTTTATTTCTATTCCACATAGTAAAAATACTATTTAAATTATTTTAATTTGTAAAATGTTGAGAATTACAATAGGTAACAACATTAATAATTCTTATTAAACATTATTACTGACAAAAAATTCTTAACTAACTATTATTTTTATTCAGGCCAAATTGTACGTTACGGCCAAATATTACTTAATTTAAAAAGAACGCCATATTGATAATTGTTCTTTAGTTTATAAATTAATAAATCACATTTTAAAGTATTTCTAAGAACTATTTTTCAACAAGCTAGTTAAACTTCAAGAAAATATTATCTTCAGTTAGTTAGTCCTGTCTTGTCGTGACGAAGAGCATTGATCATGCCTGACATCTGGCTAAATATATAGCCATTGGTCTAGTCATTTAGTGGTTATTGGAATCTGGAATTTATAAATATAAATGAAATAAAATTGTTCTTTTCTTTTTTAAATTGTTGACGTAATAGTATAGATATATTGATATTTTTTTCTGTTTGTATAAAGTTTATAATAGTAAATTACATATTTGGTGGCAAATAGCAAAAGTATAAAGTATTTCCCATAATCATCATCCGATGTTGATTATGGTAATGACTCCATACTTTTGCTTTTCTGATACAAAGGTTGACATGAGATGTGATGCCACGCAGTGGAGAAAGTACTTTAGCGACATGTTGCAACACTGGTAAGAACTTGATCACAGTTGACTATGTATACTGTCTTAAAGAAAATATCAAGTATTACCCAGCTTAAAAGCGTACATCTAAATGATTTATTTAAATAAAATGGAGTACGGAAGTAACATTGCAGAATTCAATACAGAATTATTTTTATTTTGATTATACTATAATAAATATAGCGCCATCTTGGCAAAAAACAATTATCACATTGTATAATACACTCATAGGTATATGCGAGAACAGTGTTTATTATAAACGCCGTAAGATGTTTCTAGTCAGTTAATGTTTCTAAATCTCTACGATTTAAGTATCAAAACTGTGAAATGTCTTTGGAAAGAGACGACACTATATAAAAAACTTAGAATATACACTTTTAAGCTAAGTAATTCTTGATATTTTATTTAAAACAGTAAATTAAGAGTTGCAAAAATTTATGGTAAACCCCCAGATAGTTCTGTCCCAACTATGTTTTTTAACTTTTAAAGTGCTTTTACAGATATAGTTTAACGATGATCGTTTCGAATATTTTAACTAGAGTGAACTCTCTTGTTGCATGGTAATATTATTTCTTGCCGGCTCTTCTCAGCAGAACTGCCTTCCGAACCGGTTTTTTTTTGTTTATATATTTATTCGACGATTCAAAAGTACTCATAAGAGTTTATTTGAATAAAGAATATTTTGAATTTGAATTTGAAATTTGAATTAATCATTGTGAGTACTAAGCTCTGCTATATGTATTGAAATCAGAGCTGAGTATGACAGAGTGGGCTTAAAGTCGAGAACCTTTTACAGTTACAGGCTTAAAGTTGCCAAATTTTTCGATTCTCAAAGAGTACCTATAATACAAATAGATACTACAATATATCCAGGAAAATAACTATAGAAACTTTATAGGGTTACATAATTTCGTCTTCTTTAACTGTGTGAATCTAGGACTTTGAAAGAGCATAAGATTAATTCATACCTTAAGCAGTCGTAACTTTTAACTCCGAAGATAAACGACAAGAAAACAAAAACAAATTTATTTAACATCAACTAACAGTCAAATACATAAAAACATACATTTTTAATTATAAAAAATAATTATTGTAATTAAAGCCTCTTTAAGGCTAACAGAAAATATTTTAAACAAGCTTTTAATCACCTACATACACACTTATATAATTTCTTAATACTGTTCATTTGATATTGAACATAATTAAGACAAATGAAACAGTCATTCAGTTTAGTACAGTTCTTTTGCTACATTTCCTCTATTTATCACACATTTTCCAAACTTGGCATATTAATATAAATATAAAAATATATACATTTATAATTAGATTTTTAATCTTAATACAATATAAATAAAATAAATCAGCTTCACGCTGTATCCCACACACAGCAGGGTAGGCAGAGGGAGCCTAGTGTTAAGACACTCTGTTCCCCACTTTCCGCCGAATTCCGGAGGCATTGCGTGTTGAATGGCAAAATTCAACACCGCGCTTTGCCTCGTGACCAGAGCGAAGAAATGGAAATATAATTTTAAGTAAATATTTCATCTCCTCGAGTGGGGATCGATCCCACAAACAGTCGCCGGTTTTACAGTCACAATTTGTGCCGCTGAATAATACAATATATATTATTGTAAATTGATATTTGTATTAAAATATAACATAAATACATACAAATTCAACTACATACAATTATCTTAATCTTATACAAAAAAAGTATATATTTTTAAATTACTATTTTAATATTTTATTTTTTAATTTAAACTTTATTTTCTAAATCATCTGGTTTATTTAAACATTCACTTTCGTCAACTTCATTTTTGTCCTCTCTAAATGTCTTATTCTTAAAATAATATTCTATTTCTTGTAGTGTGCGACCTTTTGTCTCTGGTAATTGGAAATACAGATAAAGTAAACATAAAAATACGATGACAGAGTTTACAAAAAATACTCCATGATAACCGATTTGTGTAAACATTTTTGTAGCAAATTGAATACTAGTAAATTGTATTATACTAGAAACAGCACCCAATAACAAACAGTTCATGGTTTTTATCTCTAAAGGATGTAACTCTGTCAATAATGTCTCAAGCACCGAATATGGGCCTGCAGTAATGGTGATATAATACAAAGCCAATAATGAAATTTTGACCCATGCCATTTCTCCATCTTGCCAAAAATAAAGACTAGCTGCAAACATTGTTTGTATTGTATTAGAAATTATGCCAGAACAAAATAGTAATGATCTCATGTTAAATTTTGTTACTACTATACATGACAATCCTCCACCTATAAGAGCAAATCCGTCAACCACTACCGTGTAAGCTAAAATATCATTTGTACCTGTTATATCTTGTATAATAGTTATAATCAAGGTACTTAATAAAATCCTACCGGCTACCACTCTGTACAAGCATATTACATTCGTTAATATAACTATTTTCCAATAATAAGGCTGTTTCCATGCTTCTATATATTTTTTCATAAGTATCATAAAATTACTAGATGTTTTCTTAGAAACTTTTTCGTTATTAATTTGATATTCTAACAACATTTTCAATTCTTTCTCCGATGCCTCGTTACGAGGGTGAAGAGAATAGAACGCTTGTTCACATTCTTCGCGTCTATTATGTGCCGCCAGCCAAGATGGACTTTCCACCCAAAATAGTGGTATAATTGCCGATAATGTTGTCGGTATTAGACCAACAAGGGCTACATTTCTCCAATGCATGAAAAGACATAGCACATGGCCAACCATGGTTCCTAATGACGTCCCGATACTGTACATTATATTTAAACAAAGTGATCTCATGTGCGGTGCCACATACTCTCCAATATTTATATAAGTTATCACAGTGATACCTCCAAATGATAGGCCAACTATAGCTCTACTCGCTATTAGCACTATTTTATCTTGCGCAAAGTATACCATTAACCAACATATTATTACGGGTATACATAAAACAGTAAGCGATATTCTTCTACCGAAAGCTTCAGTCAGTCCTGCCATACATGCAAAGCCCCAAAAGCAGGTTATATTAATTGTTGCAGCTGAAATAATGAAATTCTTCTTAAATTATATTTTTTAATTTTTTAAATAATTTAATTAATTTCTGTTTAAATTCTTCTAATTAAAATTTGTGTTTTAATTGTTATGGTTATTTGTACTTCAACGTTTTAATTTTTTCTCGCTATATTTATTCAATTATTTTTTTTATAATAGCTTCACGCTGTATCGCGCTCATAGTTATTGGGTAACTAACCTTGTGCTAAGACACCTGTTCTCATTAAGACACTTCCGGTCTCCCACTTTCCACCGATTTTTACCGGAACTCAACTTGTCTCGTTACCAGAGCGAGGAAATAAAAACATTTAATATTGTCTTCTCCCAAGTAGGAATCGAACCCACGTTTACAGCCACGTGCTTGTGCCCTTCGACACGATGATCTTGATTATTAATTATCCTGCAAAAACTACTGACTGCTACTGACTGACTGAATAGTTAAGTTATTACTACTTTAGATCTACGAGTATTGTATATCACAAAATAATATATATTTACCAATAGTAGATATGTCATCTTGAGATAATTCGAAAGCACTGCTTGCTCTTTGCAATGCGTCGATCATCCCCGACATCTGACCAAATATAAAGCCATCGGATATGCTGCATAGCGTCAGTCCACCCACAACAAAAACCTAAATATTAATGTAAATTATTAAGTTTCTATACTTAAGTAATAATAAATTTAATTATTGTATAACATGGTATGTACAATAAATATTTTTTATAATTTTCTTATGTCTATTGTTCAAAACATAAATAATTTTATATTTCCTAACAAAAATGTAGACTACTCGAAATTTAATGCTTCTTATAGTCACGTAGGAACAATTCAATATAATATGTGCACTGTTCAAATAAGCCTCATTCCATAGACATCGTAGATGTCGTCTGCGTAAATATTCCTAAAATATCATATTTTTGTATACACATTTACAGCTGCATAATTATGTAAAAAAAATACATTTATAAATATTGATAGTTGAGGCCGTCGGGGCGCAGTGGCAAGAGTGAGACTTCAACCGGATCCCATAATCAGAACCTAATCAAACTCGCATTAAACTACCCTTGAAGTATATTATGTCTAATAAAATAAGAATCATCGAAATCGGTTGGCGTGATATTGACTTATTCGTCCATTTGTCGCGCACATACTTCATGTAAATTTAAGTCTTATGTGATTTTCTCCTGGACAATTTTCAGAAATAGACCAAATTAAAATCGGACCACACGAGAAGTGCCAGCTTTTAAATAAAAAAAGAATCACCCAAATCGGTTCATTCAGTGAAAAGTTCTGAAGTAAAAAATATAAAAAAATACAATCGGTAAATGTAATACAATCATATTACAAAATCGGTTAAAAATGAAATCAAATGATCGTATGTTTTATAATATTACACACTAGTGTGCGTTTTAATTTTGCTAGAAACATAATTTTTACAACAAAATATTTTTTGTTAAGTAATTCAATAATTTTAAAACCTTTTTACGATATTTTTTTGAATTAATAAATCAGTTCAATAAAAAACATTCTATGCTGATGCCGATTCCTGTTTTATACGATACGCAGATTGCCCTTACTTTTATAGCAATACAAACAATAAAATTTAAAGTCAACGAATTGAATATTAATCGTAATTATTTGCATTTTTTTACGTTTTTCCCGCACACAAGGAAACAAAGCAAAGAAAATTCCACAAAGGGAATCTGTATTAAGAGTGTTTCTCGTGCGTTCCTCACGCACCGTCCATCTTTCAAGACATTGCTTGTTGAATTGCGGAGCTCAACGCCGTGCGCTGTTATCAGAATGATGGGAAAGAAAATATTTCCTCCAAGTGGGTATAATATACTACCGTCGCGTTTTCACTATGGCACGGCGGCCTCATCAATTTTAATAATATTTTAAATATTAATAAAAACAAATACTAAAATTATCAATTTGTATGAAATTATTTAATAAACAATACGATACAACAAATATTCGACAGTATTAATAAATAAATAAATAACAAATTTTATAATAATTGAAACCTAACACTTTCTTTAAAAATAACTTTCTTAATTTAATTCTTAACAAACGCAATGAACTGACGTTTTTACCTATTTATAATGAAACACACCGATAAAAAAAGAGTAAAACTTTTTAAATAAGAGAACAAATGTGATATGCACTGAGCACTAAGCTAATATATAAATACATTTAAATTAATTAAAATTTCACTATAATTATTGATTTCTATGAAATTCTATATTTATATATTCTTTATTGCACATAAAGAAAAAATGTAAAGTATTATTAAAAAACACGCAAATAATTTCAATTGTATTTTTCTAATTTTCATAATAATTAAAACCTCGCACATTTTTATTACTTTTTTTATTTAATACTTAAACTAACCTTTTTACGTATCTATAATTATTTTTTATGCACACCAATAAAACAAAATACAGTAAAAATTTTAAATAAAAGAACAAATGAAACGAATTTGGCATGCACTGACCACTAAGGTGATATACAACTGTGCGTTTATAATATCGAGTGATGTCGAGATAACACCGCTAGCCGTAGTTGGAATTCTGTTAAGGAATAAATAGTCTATATAATGAAATAGTAGAAAGTTATAAATTTCAAAAGCCTAGCTCTTGAGATAAGAAGCAACGTCAGAAAGTATGAGTGATGATAAATATATATATATATATATATATATATATATATATATATATATATATATATATATATATATATATATATATATATATATATACTTATTATCTAAATAGATATAATTCTTTTAGGGCCTCATCCATTCGCCACTTTCCGTTTGAAGAATTCGGCGTAACAGAAGTGTCTGAATAAAAACGGAATCTCTTAACATTAGGTTAAGGTTCCCTCTGCCTACCGTGCTATGTGCAGGATTCAGCGTGAAGGTAATATTTTTTTTCAATTAAACGCATATTTCGTATTGGTAACTTATTTTCAATAATAAATAAACATATTTGTTTATATTTTAAACGAGACTCTAACCGGTTTGACGCATATATTTACAATTTTACAAAGGCTACCGGGACTACCCATGACCTACGGACTACTGCAGAGTTCGAAACGTCGGGTATTCGGGGTGTCGCGCTAAAGGCCAAGAGGGCATTACCTGAAGTTCGAAAAATATATTTTTAACAAAAAAAATCGACTTCAAACAACGAACTAAAAAGTAAAAAATAGTTTTACAATAAGTAAAACGTACTTTGATTTTGTTAATCAAAAATAATTTAAAAAAATATATATAATTTGAAGTCGGTGTCACGGCGTCACGAAAGCGTCATTTGTATTACGTTTGGATCTCTAGGCAATATTTCAAGAACTATCCCTATCAGTTCATTATTATAATCAAAATTACTATAATTTTTACTACTAAGAATTATCTTGCTCTACCCATTGGTAGAGTAAGATAATTCTATATATTGTAATCGTCTCGTAATTAAAAATGAGGTTGATTGTTTATTTGATATTAAATTTTTATTATTTTACTTTTATTACTTTACTTGTCGTAAAAAAAATTTTTTACGACATTATCGTAATTTCTATAAGAATTTTTGATTGTTTCGAACTAAAAAATACGACCAATGTTGATATTTGATATTCATAAAACTAATTATTTATTATATGTGTATATTTTTGTAATATTATGTTCTTTTTACCTATGTTATGGTTTTTAAAACTCTGTTAAATGTGCTAGTGTCAGTTAATAATTTAATGTACTGCTTCAGAAACAGCCTTAAATGTTAAATTATTGATTTGGGTAAGGATTCATAATATTATTTGTAAAATAACTGTAATGATTGTATATTAACTCCTGAACAGTTTTTAAATTAGTTACATATATTATTAGCTAAATGTACCACAATTGGTCAATATGTAGTTATTACAGTGTACACGTAGAAAGGATATTTTTATGCATTTTTATATAGATTTATTTCAAACGAACGAACGAATCAAAAAATCTATGTATTTACTTGATATTTCTTTGAAGATCAAATCGTTCTTTATCTCTGTGTTGAATTAATTTTCATTAGAGAAAATATTTTTGGGGGAATTTAATAAAGTAATAGAATCAGAAACAATGATATTTAAAAATTTTGTTTGTCGACGCTTATCTCAGAAACGGCTTAACTGATGTAACAAGCTAATCGCGATCGCGGTTCGGGAGCGGTAAAATCGGTGTTGTTTTAATTTCTTTATTTTTTTTTATGGAAAAGGACACGGCAAATGAGCGTTCGGGTCACCTGATGGTAAGTGATCCCCGCCGGCCACGTTCCCGTGCAACACCAGAGGAGCTACAGGTGCGTTGCCGGTCTTTAAGGTGGGTTGGGCGCCGGAGCCCGGCATTACCTGATGCGAAACGCAGTGGCATAAAGCCACTACTTCACGCCGGTTTTAAATACCGAGGGTGGTAATGATCTGGTCGAGTCTGTCCATGCGTCGCCATTGCTGGTGACGTGACTCTACCACAGGTACTTAAGTCGCCTCTTACGACACCGCCAGTGCCAGGATGATCCTATTCTAGGCCGGGATCACACGGCAAAAGACTATCACTTTTTATTGTAACATTCGTCATGTATGAATGGTGTAATGATTAAATAACTGTCCTTTATAACGATTAATTTATATCCTTATAGAGAAATGATAGCTTTCTTGGGCACTCTTAATTTTTTAAGAAAATAAATTTGATCAAAATACATTTGTTTATTTTAAGATAAAAATTCAAATAACATATATTATCTTATATATTATAATAACATATAATATAGGTATTTATATAAATGAGAATGCATTTTTTTGTTTAATAGATCCCAATAGTTATTACAACAGAAAGATGTTTAATTTAATTATACAAACAACCAACATTTTTATAGCTAATAAATTATTTTCTCAAATTAGGAGTAAAAATATTAAATATATATTATGTCTGTTAGTATCAATTACAGTATCAATAGTAATAGATACTATATTTGTATCGATACTGTACTGGTAATAATAATTGAAAAAATAGATATACTACCTTTTTATGCAAAGTTTAAAGCTATTCATTATGACAGAAGATAAAGCAGTATATCTATAGGGGAATTACACACTCTTTTTATTCTTTCACAATAATATATATATATATATATATATATATTAGATGTCCCTCCGTACTACGATGGCGGCTCTGTTGTAGTTAGTTTGCACATTTTCCATTGAAAATTAGAAAACTCTAACAGTTACACTTAGTATCGTAAATTTCTTTGTAGTTATTATGTCTTCTATAAAATTGTAGTACATCACTTTGCTCTACTGCCAAAAACTTCTACAGCGTACGCGATATAAGGTTTTTTTTTGGTATGGTATTTTTTATACTTTAATCGTCCCGTAGTTTCGGAGCCTATTCAATTCAAATAAAGAAACAAAAAAATCTAATCGATTGTTTTTCTGCACTCCGCATTTTTTTATTATTACATGATTTTCGTTAGATTGATATTTTTAATTTCGTTATATCTTTTGAATGGAATGTCCTATATTATTAATTTAAAAAGTATTTTACAGGTATTGAAATTATCTTTAATAAAATATAATTTAATGGGATGAGGATTAATTCAGAGGTATAAATGATATGGTTTGATTATTGTCGGCACTTTTGTCAACTTAAAAAATATTAAAAAGTAGTTATATTGGCGTAACTACAGTAGTTGGACATATGGTATCGCGGACTTTTTTTTATACATTCTTTCATTATTTTTATGCGTTCTATAATACTGTCAAATATTGTTTTATTCTATCATCAATAGTTTTCGCAGCGCACGCTATGATACAATTTTTAAGATCAATTTTTTCATACCTTGGGTTGCATTATTGCATTTTTATTAGGGATCTCTATTTTTTTTGAACATATAATAGAGCCTTTGTTGGTCAGTGAAGATGCAGCTTTCTAATAATAAAAGATTTTTTGAAATCGGTCCGGTAGTTTATGTGTGAAAACAATACAAACATACACACAAATGTTACTTCTTTATAATATTAATAATATAATATAGAAGTATAGAAGTATAGATAATATCTATGATGCTGATTGCAAACGTTCCGACTACTAGGATTTTTCCGCAGAATGGATGTCATTACTAACGTTGTATAAAAATTAACACAATTTCACTTATATCTTAACTTAAATAATATTGTATAAACTTGCCGAATTCACTACTTGCCGAATTTACTTTTGGAGTATTACGATCAAAAATGCTACGAGACTGCTTTTGAACAAAGATTTTGATTTTTAATAATTTTATTATGATTAATTAAGAATATTATTACAAGACTAAACGTAATACTACGTAGCATAAGTGTATTAAAGAGCAACTTTTACAAGCACGTTTGATTAGTCGTATAAATATAAAGCTACCACCGGCTTGGAAGGCAGTTTTGCAACCACTCCAACCGGTACTCGAACAACAAAATATCTGCTACAATTTAAATATTAATATTTACTGGCTTTGTGTTGCCAGAAATTCAACATAGTCAACTAAAATTGTGTATATGATGACCAAATCATATTAAATAACATAAATTAAACAAACCTGTCGTAGAATTTGTGTATTATACGTCATGTTGTTAATAAGGAAAATACTGTTTTGTCCACTATTTTTTATCTTCCTCTTGGCATATTAAAAAAAACAGTTTTAAACCTCTTTTAAATGAATCTTCTCTGTAAAAAAATATAACATATAGTTAGTTAACCTATAGATAGAAATATTTTATTACACACAAAGGAAAATATGAAATAAAAACTTAAAATAAATTCAGAAGAAAATACGAAACCAAAAATTTTAAGTAAATACTGAGCGTTAATATTGGTAGTAGTTGTGTATCTGAAAAATATCTTTTGAAGAGAGTTATTTATTGTACGAGATCGTATCTGTTGGCTTGTATAAATTTAGAACGTTCAAAAATCTAAATGATTACAAAGTCTGGAGGCAAAGTTGAGTTCCGCCACTCAACACGCAATACCTTCAGAATTCGGAGGAAAGTGGGATCAGTACTGCTTCAATGGGAACGGAGTGTTTTAGCACTAGGTTCGCAGGTTCTCTCTACTTTCTATTACGAACGGAATACAGCATCAGGCTGGAAAAAAAAATTACAAACTATGCATGTAATTGTTGTTGAAATTGCTTTACTTTTTTCCCAACTTCACGCTGAATACCGCATACGGGATAGGCCGGAGGAACTTTGTGCTAAGACACGCCCTTTTCTTTCCCTTTCCTTCCTCACTTTCCACCAAATTTTACATGTTACATGATTTAATGCAGTATATATCAGGGAACATAAAAATATCAATAATCTCCTCCTCCTCTATAATCTGTATTACTTTATCTATCGATCTATCAAACACCTGTATAATTGAATAAATACAGAGTATAACACGATCGACTGATCGACGGTGGTTAGAGGACCTTATCTAATTTTAACCTCATCGGGGAACAGGGAACATAAACATATCAAGAACTTCCTCTTCTATTTATGGTTAAAGGACCTTATCCTTTTATAACTCTACTCTCTCCCTTTATAACTAATGTATGTTCAGCGATTTTCAGCAATAATAATATAGAAAAAAAAATATATAGAAAAACCAGATTCTTACAGAAAATTGTAAAATACTTATACTAATTGTTTTTTTTTCCTCAATATAGCTTACGTTTGTTACGTAACGTTTACAGAATATGAGCTCGGGATTTTCTGCGATAATTTTTTTCATAAAACGTGTTTACTTACAGTTGCATAAATGTATATATCTACAATAATATTTAAAACTGATAAATATACAGAATGTATTCTAGTAAATGCAAATCGATATAATAAGAAAATAAAGAAAAAATAGTAATATAATATTTTCGACATCGAAATATTCAACATTAATGTAAATCAAAATAAATATCAGTAAAAACAATAATGAAATAAAATAAATCCACTTACTGTATTTAATATAATATAACGTATATAAATATATTTTTCAAAATTATATTCTTGTATATCACAATTATCTAAATCTGCGTGCTTCTCACAATGGACACAACCTATTGAATGGCAAGAGTCGATACGTTTAAAACTTTCGTTATTTTCCTCTGGCATAACCATAAATTGTGATCGTGTTTGGCATTGCAATTTATTTAAAACCTTATTGCAATGATGCCAATTAAAAAAAATATCTCACAGTTCAAGAGTGGTTTTTCCTAATAGATAACAATTTAAGTCCCCACAAACGTTCTTTCCTCAAATGGATATCACCAGACTTTCAGGTGGACGCTATCACTGTGTCTCGTACATTTTTATGTTAATATATTCAATATTCACAAAATCTGTTTGTTCCATTAACAATTGCACATTTGTGCGACTTGGATTGGCTTGCCTTATGCTCGATAAGACAATGGTCAAGAAGTTTTGAGATTCAAAAACTGCGAATATAACTTTGTATGCGGGATACAGCGTGAAGGAGGTTTGGTTTTGATTTGATTGATGATTTTCGACATTTACATAATATTTACTTTATTACATAATATTTTTGGTAATTTTAATGAAAATCAAAAATGCCAACCTATGGTTTTAATAATTTTCACTTTGGATATCTTAAGTGCGCTGCAAGCGTACATTATTTATTAAAACAGGAACGTAATTCCCTGTACAAACAAATAATTCACAAATTTAAGCGGGCGAAGCCGTGAGCTGGTCGCTAGTAATAAGATAAAACAAATAATGTACACAAATGTAATATTTTTCATTTTAAAAGATGAGACGACAAAAATTTAAGAATATGTCGACACTGCCTGTTGGTATATACCTTTGGCTACACAGACAGCTGTACAAATTTACTTAAACGTTTTGCTTAAATTACATTTTTTTACATTTTTAAAGTGTTATTCCACACTTAAGAAAGAAAAATAAAAATAAATCAATCAAATAAATTAGCTTCACGCTATACCTAAAATAACAACATAAAGTCATGAAACAGGAAAATAAAATTATTACAATAAAAAAATAAATATATATATATTTCAGCCTCACGCTGTATCCCGCACACAGCAGGGTAGGCAGAGGGAACCTAATGTTAAGACATTCTGTCCCCCACTTTCTGCCGAATTCTGGAGGTTTTGCGTGTTAAGTGGCAGAAATCAACGCCGCGCTTTGCCTCGAGACCAGAGCGAAGAAATGGAAATATAAATTTAAGTAAATATGTCATCACCTCGAGTGAGAATCGAACTCACAACCAGTCGGTTTTACAGTCACACTTTGTGCCTCAGCGCCACGACTGGCCTCTCTATACGAAGAGGACAACATTATATTTGTTGGGTCCTTTTTAACTTTATTTAAATCATTCCATCTATTAGTGCAAGCCGTATATCAATCTGTCGTGTACTATATTCATCGTATCTATATAGTAAATGTGAAGAAAATAAAATATACTTGGTTCATGATATTATTATTTTGTTTACAAATTCGTGTAAAAGAGTAAATATAGGTGAAACAGACTATTAAAGCAATGGAATTGAGTCAATCGGGAAGTAACCGATGATGCTGACCCCATCACTAAAACGCCACTACCACCCTAAATATGTAGGTAGGGCCACACACAATCGCAGTCACACACGCTACACACACCGACCCCGCCGGTGGAGATGAGGTCCCAGTTTTTCTGTGGCCTAATCGCGCCTCGGTGCGAGGGGAACTAAACTAAAAAACCCAAAAGGGAATCAAGAGTCCTACCTAGTAGGCCTAGCTCGGACCGAGCGAAGCAAAGTCCTCCACTACAAACGGTGTACGCAAGTCGCGGTCCGAGTCTCAAAGGAGACGCCCTTACGACACTGTGTTCTTATTTGTTGGTCCTTCCTCGGTAACCAAGCCAAGGTCAGGTCAGCTTTTTTAGCTCGGCCTCCCAAAGCCAGGTGACTCTGTAGAGGCCAGTAGGGCCAACAGCACACTGCTCATTCGAAAAAGGTAAAGGTCAAAGGTCAATCGGGAGCAGTTGCTTGTAGGCAACGATCCTTATTGGAAGAAAACTCGCGTGAAGTATTGTTATTGGGTGATACATATCACTTATTGCAATTACGTAGAATCTCTTCCCAAAATAATTTAAGAACATACATATAGATGGTATGTGTTTTTATCTTATTTTATAAAGTGTTAACCGCTTCCGGTTTCTAACAATATGATATTAATATATATTTATTTAATTTTACGCTGTACTTCGCCTACAGCATGGACCGTCTTCTATGCGAACGCCGAATTCTTACCGCCGAATTCTCGAGACAAATTGAGTGTCGGAACTTAATACTGCGGTTTGCCTTGTTACCGACCGAGCGAGGAAATAAACATTAAATTCTTCATTCTCTCGAGTGGGAATTGAATCCACAAGCGTAGCCTTTACAATTACACGCTTGTGCCACTGCGCCGCAACAGCCTCTATATAATCAATTAAATAAAAATTATAAAAAGAATAGGCACGAAAACGAAGGCTTAATAGTAAATTGACTTAACAAATTTAATTATCATTATAATTAATTTATTTTGTAAGTTCTAACTGTCTACTACTTACTACCTAGTACTTATTTTTTAATTACAAAATTATCATAAAAAAAGTATTAATTTTATCAGTCAGTATTATAATAATAGTTGGTTATAATATTTTCATTGATATTTTCCTTGGTACTTCCCAGGACGAGTCCTTTCTACCTGCTATCAGTGCTGGTTTAAGGTACGTCGGGGGCACTTGGAACCCCGTTGGACACCAATAAGTAACAAAATATTACATGTCCTAGTTGTTTACAGGATATGCGGGGTAGATGGGCACGGGCGAATGGTGTACTAATACCGAAACGTAACCTCTTGCTATCAATATTATTTTGTGATCACAAAACACCAGGTATTGAATAGGAGTCACCTAACGTGATAAACAATGTATAGTTCGATCATCGATATAATACTTAAAACGCCTTTAAGAAAATTTATTACTGAAGTGATTTCAATATATCAGTTTAATATATATTTTTTTAGGTTCACGCTGTATCCCGCATATAGCATGGGAGGTAGAGGGAACCTGGAAATCTAGTGTTAAGACGCTCATGGAAGTGACTCATTAAGACACTTCCGTTTTCCAGTTTCTGCCGAATTCGGAGACATTGTGTGCGAAACTTAAAGCCACAAGAAATGTTACTAGTAATCATTTAATAAAATTATAATATTTATATTGATATTTTTTTTTTGAAAAAGACAAGGCAAAGAAGCGTTCGGGTCACCTGATGGTAAGTGATCACCGCCACCACCAGAGGAACTACAGGTGCGTTGCCTGCCTTTAAGGTGGGTTGGGCGTCGTTGCCCGGCATTACCTGATGCGAAACGCAGTGGCAAAATGACATAAAATGGCATAAATGATTGACGTCACGTCATCGATAAGCAATAGGGAAATGAATAATATTAAACTGATTTCCTCGATCTAACAAAATCAACGCTGGGTTTTGCCCAACATGTGTACTTAATGATTTTATATTTATAAGTTTTAATGTTCGCAATAATTTATTATAAAAATGTAAATCATCAGGAACAACTAAATTAAATGCTTATATTTACTTTACTCGTGCTTAGTTGTTACGACGAGTACAACGCACTATACATTTTCATTAAATACATTTTCCTCTTCCCCTATATTATTCTCTGTCACAATGAAAATAATTGTTTATAAAATAGAATTCAATTTCTTATAATGTCTTATTTTTTGTTTCAGGTAAGTAAAAGTAACAATATATATGAGACAGACGAAAGATAAAAAAGCGCTAATCAAAAAAATCCGTAATAGCCAGTTAGTGTCAACAGCTTTTAAATAAAACTAATTTAACCGGATTAATCGCGTATATTTAAGATTTTACATTTTGGAAATCCGACATTTCGAACACTTTGCAGTAGTCCGTGATCATGGGTAGACTCAGGTGGCATTCGTCTGTCAGTTGACATAATTATTATATCAAACTACCGCCAACAATTTCTTAATTGCCTCGCGTATTGCCCTAGATTCCTGCAGAATGAGCTGATGGTATGTTGCCCTCTGGTATGGTGGGTTTGAGACTTCAATGATTTTATGAGTCGGTCCCAGGTGGTAGAAAGTTTCCAGCCATCCTCTCTATTGAAATAAGGATGTTTTTGTATTTCAATAGCCTCGCGGATCATTCTAGGAATGTATCTGTTTTTCTTAGCGAGGATTTGGGGTTTATCAAACCTAATGTAGTGGCTGGGTTTATCCACAGTATGCTCACACACAGCTGACTTCGATACATGCCCATTCTTGATATCAGAGATGTGTTCCTTCACCCTAACACCGATGTTTCTCTTTATTTGACCGATGTATGATAAGCCACAGTTACAGTTGTGTGTGTGTTTTTTATGATAACACCGCTAAACTAGGTATATTAGCTAATAATGACGACATTATACGTTGAAAAATTCCAGGACTAGCCTTTAGACCAGTGGTTCCCAACCAATGGTCTGCGCCTAAATATGGTCCGCGAACGATTTTAATTTTATTACTGGGGATGGTGAGGCGAAGTTTCTGCTTAATTATCACAGTTATTTTTTATTATACCTACATGCATAGTGGTCCGTGCTACCAAAAATGACATGAAAGTGGTCTTTGATCAAGAAAAGGTTGGGAACCGTTGCTTTAGACCAACCGCTAGCCTATAAACTGCACACTGCTACATGTGATTAATGTCAACAATTTGGCAGTCTCATCATCTACTGGTACTTTAGTATGTGCTCTGTCTAAGTCAAGAGTTGTGAAAAACTTTCCACCAGCCAGTAATGCAAAAATCTCACTAGCAATTGACATTGGGTATGTGTCTGATTCTGTGGCTTCATTTACAGTGCTTCGATAATCACCACATAAGCGTATATTTCCATTCTTTTTAATAATTTTTAAGAGGCTGGTCGTGGCGCAGCGGCACGAGGTGTGACTGCAAAACCAACTGGTTGTGGGTTCGATCCCCACTCGAGGAGATGAAATATTTACTTAAATTTATATTTCCATTTCTTCGCTCTGGTGTCGAGGTTAAGCGCGGCGTTGAGTTCTGCCACTCAACACGCAATGCCTCCAGAATCCGTCCGGAGTTGCCCATTCTGAGTAGGGAATCGGCTTCAGAACGCCATCAGCAACCATGTTGTCTATTTCTTTTTCTACTCGTTCCTTAAGAGCATACGGAACAGGTTGCACCTTCAAAAACTTCGGTATAGCATTTAGTGACAGCTTTATAGATACTGGCTCCCCACGATACATTCCTAAGCTTGAGTCAAAAATATTCTTATACTTAATTAACAAATTTTGATAATTTTCACATTCTGTAACTGTATTTATATGGTTTATAAAAATTTTCAAAGATTGGAACCAGTCTTGACCATATACTGCACTAGAACGTTCAATTGGCCTAACAACTTTACAGGTGTATCAGTCCATGTTGATAATGGTATGGATAATGGTTGTAATTTGTTCTTTTGAGAATTCGGTAAACTATTAAATGTTTTCTTATTAATTAAAGAATATGAAGCACCCGATTCCACTTGCATTGTTACACTAACACTACATAATAACACCTTAACCTCAACAGGAGATATTTTCTGTCGATAATTACATTTTTATTCTTTAAAACAATACATTAAGAAGTTCATCCGTTTTGTCAATTACCGCCGCATAATACATTTTTCTACCATTACTCTGTTTACATTTCTGTGTGCATATTTTTTCTATGTATCCTTTTTTGTTGCAATAATGACAAATGGTGTTGATAATTCGACATACACCACTATGCTTGTCACCACATTTGTAGCACAAGCGATACTTGAACTTTGAAGAATTTTCATGTACAGCTCATGTATCCCTAGCTTCTACGTTAGATGTCGTATTACTCGCAATATCCAAGATGTCCCCGCTGAATGCATTAAGTTTACATCTTGTTGTGCTCTCTGCTGCAATCATTTCATCTAGAACTTCTTGGTATTGCAATTTGTTAAATAACTGTAATGATTGCATATTAACTCCTGTACAGTTTTTAAATTAGTTACATATATTATTAGCTAAATGAACAATTGGTAAATAGGTAGTTATTACAGTGTACACGTAAAAATTAGGCATTTTTATATAGATTTATTTCAAACAAACTAACAAACCAAAAAATCAATGTATTTACTTGATATTTCTTTGAAGATCAAATCGTTTTTTATCTCTGTGTTAAATTAATTGCGACTTAAACTTAACTGTTATGATTTATGAAGGTAAACAATATTGAATTGTTAGTGGAGATTTCCACTAACAATTCAATTTTGTTTACTTTATTGTATAAAATATTGTATAATAGTGCTTCAAAAATATATATTTTTATCAACAGTCATATAACCAAGACGTTTTAAATGTCATTCTTTAGCCAGGAATCTTACCAGCGCGATTGCTATATAACATTCGCAGGCAAACTAATGCCTTGAGTTCATTCAAATTACGATAACTTTTTTTTAATGTAACGATTTTGATGAAATAAACTTTAATTGTTGAGTTAAAACAAAGCTATTGGTGAAACTTTTAAGTAAATCAGTTCAGTGCTTTCAGAGAAAAATGTGACCATACATATCGATAGACAGACAGACAAGAAATTAAAATTTTTTTTTTGCTTTCTATTATTCTTTTTAAGTGTCCCTCTATCCATTTCAGCCAAAATTACTAAATGTACAGACAAAATATTTTTTCTGTCTTATTATATATAGAGATGATTAGCGTATCTATATATTATATCCGTGGATATGATGTTACTTAAAAAATAAGAAAATAATATATGATATTGTTATACCGAAATAATCACCGTTACTTATAAAAAATAAATTGCAAAAATACAAAAAAAAACAAAAACCTTCATAACATTAAGAAGAAAAAGACAATCCCAATAGTTCATTAGATTAAGATCGACTGGACCTTACTCTGACCGGCCCCAAATTCGCACTTTGCAAAATATCTCTAAATAATGGTGAAAACCGCATTAAAATTCGTTGCGTGAATGGCTTAGAATGTGTTCGGTTCGATTATTCATATATTGTAGCATACGCAGAGAAAATAATGTTTTCGCTAATTACAATGGCGTCGCACACAACCTATGTTTGGTTTTTTAACGTCACCTAAGTTCCATTCAGCAGTTCTGGAGAAATGAGGTAATAAAGCATATACATACAACATACGCGCGAAAAACGTAACCATACCTTTGCAGTTGGGTGAAATCCTTAAGTAAAAATCTACAATGTGTTGTAGTGTTGTAATGTCCTGAGATATTTGGGATCTTACCCTATCGTGAGTGAGTAAGAGAATTATATTACAATAAACCATTCAATAGACAAATGTGAACGAACACAAGAATCCTATCCTATTGATCACCGTCACCGTACAGATTGATACGCACATGACCCTGCGCCACAGCGGCCTTTGGCATTTTAATTTGTTTAAATTTATTATTTTACCACTTGAACAAGTAACATTAGCTATAGTGATATAAGCTATTGTTAGTTTTTCAAGTGTTTTAAAACTGCCGGCATCATTGCCTAAAAATATCAAATGTAAACGTAATGATATTGGGCTCGGTTAATTTTCGGGGAAATTAATTATTTATATTTGCCTGCTTTGGAAAATAACAAGGCGCTGCGTTGCGTTCCACCACTCAGCACATATTGTCTCAAATTCGGACAGTAAGCGGAGAATATTCCGTTCTCCTCTTTTGCCATTAAGTTTCCGGTGTTTGCCATATTTTGTGAAAAAAGGATAAAGCTACATTCACTGCGAGAAACATACATTTTTGATTAGACTTCATTGGTCAAAAGTGTGTTTCATTGTAATGCATCTCCTTCTAGATCGTAAAACCTACATCTCTGAAATTTTGCAGGAACATTGTGGCCGACACGGTGATCCCAGTGAAGTAGTCGGGGATAATTGTAATTGTAATTTTTGAGTAAATGGCTAAAATATGTCTAATAGAGTTAAGCTGTGGAAAGTTTTGAAATTCATGCGCACAGATTGAACTTTGAGTAATCTAACCCAGCGTGTGCGGACAAAACAGAAAATTTCGCAAAATTTTCGCCGCCGTGCACAGCATGTGTCGGATCCTAGTATATCAACTAGCGACCCGCTTGCGGCATCACCCGTTTGAACCGCACGATTATCTATTTAATACAATCAATAACGTTCATACTGTAATATAATATGTTAGTAGCATATTTATAGTCATTTGTAGTGTGAAAATTACTAAAACCTGGCGGTTATATTATATTTTTTTCTAAGGATTTTTAATTGTTTTGCAAAAAATACGTATTATATGTATCGTATATAAGAATGTAACTATAATTAACATTATTATCTAAGATTGGTTCAGTATTTTCAGTTTTTTTACCTTCACGTTATATCAAGTACATAGCAGGGTAGGCAGAGGAAACATGGGAACCTAGTGTTGAGACACTCTATTCTCGTTAAATTACATTTCCGTCACCCACTTTCCGTTGAATTACGGAGGCATTGCGTGTTTAGTAGCGGAACTCAATGTCGCAATTTGCGTCGTTATCAAAGTCAGAAAATGAAAATATTAAATACTATTGGCAGCTCACAATTCCATATACATAGACTTTATGGTCCTTGTACTTCCCGCTGTGATTGCAGCAATTAGCATGGAAAGAAAAGTATCAAGTAGTAGTGTCAAGACACTCCGTTCGCTAGATTTTACCAAATTTGAGTCACAGAGTGTTGAGTTGCAACATTACAGTCAGACGTCGGGCCCACTGTACCACAGTGGTCTAACTTTTTATATTTTTTGTTTGTCAATAAATATGGCCTAGTGTTTTGAACAACTTTCTACTTTCAACTTTTAACTAAGGCGACATTTCATTATTTTTTTATTCGAAAATCTATTAAGGTTCGCCAGATTCAGATCTAGATATTCAATTTTTATATATGAAAAATACAAATCACGCTCAACAACGTTTGTTTAGGACGCACTTAGTTATTTCTTACTGTAAAGAATGAGTCCTTTCATCATTTCGGCTATTTTGCGGAAAGTTTAACTATAGAAGGCATGTTCTAAAAAATATTTAAATAATCAAATAAATTCAAAACATTTCGATGTATAGGAATGAACACCTTTAAAATAAAAAAATCATACCTTTTTATTTTTTGCAATAAAAAATCAAAGACAAAGTGATATTCCACATTTAGGATTTAGACTTTAGTGACGCCTCTAATACCATAAACTTTGATATCCTATTGGCCATTATACATTCTCTTAACATATCTCCTAAAGTGATTGGTTGATTTAACTCTTACGTTCATGGTCACAAGCAACGTATCCGGATTTAGGACTCTTATTCTGAATGATCCCCTCTTTTATTTTCACTATTTATTAACAATGTCTGTCATAATATTGCTTCTCCCTATCAAGTTTACGATGACGACCTTCAAATATGTCGTCAAAGTTCGTTGCACTATCTTTCAAATATTATTAAAGCACTGAATGAAGAAGTGACAACTATAACAATACCTAGTTAATTTTAAGCCTAAAGATTTATCTTTAGGCTTAAAATTAAATGCAAAAAAGACTGAAACAATTATAATAAGTAGTCCAAGACTTATCTCTAAAATTACTTATCATGATTTGCCATTATTATCGCTTGATAGAACAAACGGTCCTTTTACTAAAAAAGTAAAAGAAATAGGAATTATGTTTGATCAACATTTATCTTGAAAATCATTAATTTGTGAGCTAAGCAGAAAAATATTTGCAGCTAAAAGATTATTATTTAATACTATATGTAGGTTCCAATTGTATTTTCTGTATTTGTTTCTTATTCTTGTTTCTGTCTTCTGATGAAAACGTTTATTTTATGAATCTATGTATATAAGCAAATTAGTATATAATAATGCATGTATGTGTCTATGTATTTATATATATCTGTATGTTAAACTCGACATCAACTCATCCCTTTTCAGACAATAAATTCTCTCCTCTACCCAAAAGTTGCCTGGAAGAGATCGCTCTTTTAGCGATAAGGCCGCAATTGTACTGTTCTAAATATTAATAGATGTATATATATAGTCTTTCCATTGTACAATAAAGAGTATTTGTTTATTATTATTGAATTCATATATTTTTTATTCTCGCAAGAATTGTCATTACCAAAACTCTTTTTGTATTGTTTTTACAACTGAACAAACAATATAACAAGACTTTTGGTAATGATTTAATTATTTGTATGGTATGGTATGGATATTTGATTATGGCGTTCCGAACGTGCCAGTAGAGCATATAATTATTTGTATATAGCGCCATCTTAGAAAAAACTTAATATTACATACATAGTAGGTAATGTACCTACCCTTGTAGCCTTTATAACTTGTACTTTTTACAAACGCCGCAAGATGTCTCTAGTCCAAATTATTGTTTTTCTAAAATACTACGATTAAAGTATTTTGCTGCGAATTTAGTCTCTTTGAAAAAAGATGGCATACTGCTTTACTAATTATACCCAAACAAATTTCTATTTTTTACTTTTTTAACACGTTGAATATAGTTTTCGCGATAATTTGAAAAAATAAATATTAATAAATAAAAATAAATATTTTTGTGTGAAAATAAACCATAACTTTTGCAAGTTCAGTTAAATACAGATCAAGTCTAAATCGCGGCGTAAATACAGTTTATTTATTTAACTAAATTCGGTAGAGATTCGTCATATTTTATGTTCATATCACATACATTATTAATAAAATGTTGTTTGTATTAAATTTAAAAAATGTTTCGTTCTATGTGGTAATAGTATAGATTTTAATATGTAGGTGTTTTTCTAAGGAATAAAGAGTTTTTCATGAAATTTCAAAGCAGTTATAGATATATGATGTCTCGGATTTCAAAGATGCGTGAGTTCAGTGTTTTTTGTGTGGTATATTAATAAATGAAAAATGAAATTTACTTTAAATTTATCACTCTCAACGCTTAAAACATTTTATTATATGTGTCTTGAACATTAATATTCGATTTTATTTCTCATCTATTCAATTGCTCCTATTACATGTATTTTTTTATTCAAAATTTTGGGGCACTTCTGTTTTTTTTTATATAAGGAGTGATTAAAATTAAGGAGCGGCAATTTAAGAAACGTTACAAAAAATATTACAAAAGACACTAGTGTATAGCAGCAAAAGGGCAAGAACGAAAAAACTGTGAGGTGTTCTATTACTAAAGAAACACTGTAATTAGTCATTTTTTTTTTCAGTAATAGAACACCCAAAAATCTTATAATGTTATTTATTAGTCTACCTAAAAGCAAGTTACAAAATTATTTTAAATTTCAATATTTTGATATATACTTATGATTTGTCCAGCGTATATATATTTATTTAAACTGATTACAGAGATTAGAGGCCAGTCGTGGCGCAGGGGCACAAAGTGTGACTGTGAAACCGACTGGTTGTGGGGTCGATCCCCACTCGAGGAGATGAAATATTTACTTTCCATTTCATATTTATATTTCCAATTCTTCGCTCTGGTGTCGAGGCAAAGCGCGGCGTTGAGTTCTGTCACTTAACACGCAATGCCTCCAGAATTCGACAGAAAGTGAGGAACTAAGTGTCTTGACACTAGGTTCCCTCTGCCTACCCTGGAGCGTGCGGGATACAGCGTGAAGCTGATTTTTATTTTTTTAAACTGATTTAATTGCCAACACTTTAAAAAGGAGCCATACTCATATGAGCCAAACGCTTATGTAGTAATGTAAACCATTAGGTGGATACATAATAATCTAGAAATAATTGAGCTAAGTCATGTAACTATCAAATTTATGGGAAAACAATATATTCTTTGTTCAGGTTTGCTACTACGAGTATTTAACCCACAAGGAAAATAGAGGGGTGTTGGGTAAGGTGGTAAGGTTGACGTGTCTGTTTTTGTGTATCAGTATGTCTGTCTATGGCTTCGTAACTCCTGAATGGATGAACCGATTTTATTTTTTTTTATTTGAAAGGTGACTTAATCGCGAGTGTTCTTAACCATGAAAGAAAAAATATTCAGGCGTTTGAAGATTATCAACCAGCCCTTTATTAGTTATTAGACTACTTTGTAGATAATTTTATGTCGGGGATGTTTCTTAGGTTATCTAATACCTAATTTATTATAAATATAAAGATTGTTTGATTAGTATTTTTTTATTAAAAAAAACTGCTTAACTGAAAGTCAATATTTGAACGGCACCAAAAATACAAATAGTAATAAATGTAAAATATGAATTCCGACAGAAACCATTGTGGCACAATCTATAAACGCGACGGTTATAGGTCCGCTTCTTTCTCGGGGGAATCGATTATTATTTATAAATTATTATTATTTAATAATTTTATTTCTTTGCTCTAGTACCAAAGCAAAGCGCGGCGTTAAGTTCCGCCTTTGAACATGTAATGCCTCAAAAATCGGGGAAACGCTCCCTACTCTGTAATATGCGGAATACAGCGTAAAGCTTAAAAAGTAATAATAAATGAATAAAAATAATAAAATTTTACATGAAAATTACAAATATAAAACAAAGAAATTAAACGTTAAAAAGAATAGAGCTCAGCGAGCTATGAGAGCTATCGTCTACAAATGTTTTTCAGCCTCATTCATACGTATTCAAAATGTTTAAATAAAAACACAGGAAAGAATACGATAAAATGTCTTATTGCATTTTAAAAATTAAATAAATAAATATCAGTCTCCCGCTGCACTATGGGCAATTGAGGTCTGTATCAGATCAAAAATCGATAACTTTTTTATTTGTTAAGATAAACAATTGAACTTTTGCACAAGCATAAAGTATAATATGGCGCTTTAGGTAACGTTCAGATATTATAATTTTATTGGAGTATATATATATTAAAAAAATAAAGAAAAGAATAAACTAATAATTTCCTTAGTCTACACTACTTATAGTAGTAATAAAAATGTATTATTAAATTAGT
>JAATLQ010017645.1:0-12734 GCA_013421005.1 Heliconius erato x Heliconius himera | reverse complement strand
TTGCATGTTGAGTGGCGGAACTCAATATCGCGCTTTGTCTTATTAAGCAGAAGAGGAAGGCAGAATACCAGAATATCTCGAGTGGGAGTCGAACTCACCACCATCGCGTTTATAGTCAAATTACCGTAAATTTATCCGCCATGAAACACGCAATGCCTCGAAAAATTAGGCGGAAAGTGGGGAACGGAGTGTCTTAACAATAGGTTCCCTCTACCTACCCTGCTGTGAGCGCGATACAGCGTGAAGCTGATTTTTATCTTAAATTTATTTTTATTAATACAATTACAATGATTTCTATATGATAGAATATGTAATAGTTATTGAACACCAAATGTTCTCTTTAGATTATATAATTAAACTAGGGATACACCCTTATCTCAAATCAAGATAGCCCAGATATGATCTCGGATAATATTATTGTTTACGATTTGTGCCTTTTGCCAAGGATAAATAATAAGAGGTGATGCCGTCGCGGCACAGTGGCACTCTGGTTATGAAATATTTTATATTTTCATTCCTCCCTCAGGGAACAAAGCGCGGCGTTGAGTTCTACCATTGAATACACAATGCCCCGGTGATTCGTCGGAAAATAAGAAACGGAAGTTTCTTAACGAGTACGTAGTGTCTCAACACTATGTTTCCAGGTTCCCTCTACTTGTCCTGCCATGCAATGGGATACAGTGAGAAAGGAAAAAATAATAATAATAAGGAAATGATAAATATTTTAACATCATGCTTGATTTACCAATAGAAAATTGTCATCATATTAGAAAGAGATAATGTCATTAGATATAACTAATGACTTTATCTCTTTCTTTCTGTTTTCTGCCACTTAAGAGCGGAAAGTGGGGGACGGAATCGTCTAAATGGGTAACGGAGTGCTTGACAATAAATTCCCAGGTTCCCTCCCTCTGGCTCTCCTGATATATGTAGGATAGCGTGAAGTTAAAAAAAAATGTTAGTGTTTTTAGCATTTTTAAGTGTTATTCTGCAATTACTAAAGAAAAACTCTGTGGATGAGACGAACGAAAGAGGCGTTTAGCGCTCTTCTGAGCTGGCGACCTTATTAGAGACAAAATTTTAAGCAAATAAACTAAAAGGATATAAACCCGCTGCATATCGCGTGCAGTCTTTTGCTTGATAACTAATAGTTATATTAAACTGAATGCGAAAACTAAAAAAAACCTTGATTCGTGAGCTGCCGTGCCTTTAATTTATATGTAGTTGACAGTAATGTCACGATCAAGGACGCAGGACAATACGCTATGGATGAAGTATTAAATGCATCAAATCAAGGCGGCTTGAATAGGAACTGGAGATAGCGTGCAAACGGAACTAATTTTATTAATATTTATTGGTATTTATAAAAAAAATCTAATAAAATCATAACATACGCAGCAGAGGTAGGCAGAGAAAACTTAATGTTAAGACACTCCGTTCCCCACATCCGCCGAATTCTGGAAGCATGGTGTATTGAGTGGCGAACTCAACGCCGCGTTTTGTAATAAAATAAAAAAATATATAAATTTAAATAATTATTTCATTTCCGCGCGTGGGGATTGAACCCACCACCACACACTTGTGCTCCTGTGCTACGCCTAGCATTTATTTCGTTTATATTTATTTATTTTTAATATTTTTTTAACAATATAATAGCTCACCATAAATAATAGGTTAAGTATTGCTTTGATAAATATTAAATAAGGAAACGCTGTTTCATTTGACCTCGTGTATTTATAGAGAATTGTATCATATCCTATCAAGTATAGGTGGTGGATCTTTTCTTAGTATAAGTAAATTTAATATAAGTGACGTAAGAGGTTAACATTTTTTTAAATAGTGGTGGCATGTAGTGGTGGTTTACATAAGAATATAATTTTATAGAACAGCGTAGAGTTCCGCAACTCAAAACACACGCAATGTTCGAAATCGGATGGAAAGTGTACAGAAGAGTTCTTGACGTATCAAGAATATTGGTTATATGCAATTATATTGTCATCCGTTTAGTATGTGTAACTTACACGGCAACTCAATTGAAACACCGAATCCTTTATAACATGTATAAAAATGTTAATATTTTTTCTATAAATATATAACAGTATTTAGTTTCAAGGATTTTATCTTTAACGAGTAGCTATTTAAATGCGGACATCTTAGATTTTCTTTTTTTAATTTTTTTTTCAGTTTCACGCTGTATCCCGCACACAGCAGGATAGGCATAGGACACCTAGTGTTAAGACACTCTGTTCCCCACTTTCCACCAATTTTAGTTTCATGCTGAATACTGCATATAGAGGAAACCCCATGGAATCATTAGATGAGCAAAATCATAAAGCTCTCATAGCGCAGCAGCACAGTGTCTGACTGTTAATACGATGGTTATGGATTCGATTTGCACACGGGAGAATTAATTATTTTCATTTCCCCGCTGTGGTCAAACCCTGGCAGCTCTGACAACGGAGTGTCTTAACACCGGGTTTCCCCTGCATACTCTGCACTGCTATGCGCGAAAGAGCTTTGCGTGTTTTGACGGTTCTAGATTTTAGTTGGACTTGACCAACAAAAATGTGAAATTTATTAAATATGAAACAGAATATTTATAAACTTTCCAGGATATAAGGAAGTGCTGAAGGCGAACAATTGTTTGAAGTATTAAAAAATTAAATTAGCTTCACGCTGTATCCCGCACACAGCAGGGTAGGCAGAGGGAACCTAATGTTAAGACACTCCGTTCCCAACTTTCTGCCGAATTCTGGAGGCATTGCGTGTTGAGTGGCAGAACTCAACGCCGCGCTTAACCTCGACACCAGAGCGAAGAAATGGAAATATAAATTTAAGTAAATATTTCATCTCCTCGAGTGGGGATCGAACCCACAACCAGTCGGTTTTGCAGTCACACCTTGTGCCGCTGCGCCACGACCGGCCTCTTGGTTTGAAGTATTGCTTTGATAAATAAGGAAATGTTATTTCATTTGACCTCTTGAATTAATAGAGAATTGTATTATATCCTATCAATTATACATCTTTTCTTAGCGTAAGTAATATAAGTGACGCAGGAATTATTTATTAAATTCTTTGCATTGAATTATTAAATTCTTTTTGGGTTAAATAGTCTATGTATTGAAACCTGAAAAGCTATACTATGAAGTTAATTGTCTCTATGTATCTGCGGTTGGAGTTAGTTAAAATGCTTACAAAATATTTTATAATTAAACAAGAATATCTAAGATTTGTGATGTAATGTCGTAAAAGTATATTTTTATATCTACGAAAATGAAAAAAACAAATTAAATAATAGAAATAGCCAAAATAATAGCAGTCCACTACGGATATGTTACTTTGGAACTGTATAATACAATTTAGGAAACTAAATTTATCCACTGGTTATATTTATATCATCATGAGACTTTAGACAGTTGTACCTTGTACATAACTTAAGTGACAATACATCAAGAATTATCAAACTGGTGTGAGGATGGAGCCCTAAGGTAGGACACGAAACCCTGGGATGTCTTTTGGAATACCAGCGAAATTGGACTCTTCGTTTCCCTGGCGCCTAGGATCCTACTATGGAACTGGAATGAATGATGGATGACGAACTCTTAGCGTGTTTTTGGTTTTTGAAACTTATTTTCTTATTAAGTTAAATAAGGGACCTTGAATTATCTTTTTATAATTTATTATTAAACAATGCATTAAGAAAAATATACATAAGAAGCTCCTTATACATTTACATAGCAATAGATAGCAAGAGGATATTTTACTTTCCAGTTTAACGCTGCATCTCGCCCACAGGTAGGCAGAAGGAACCTGAGAACTTAGAGTTAAATTTCTCCATTTCTTATTAAGAGATGTCCGTCTTTCGAACTTTTTTTTACTTTCCGGCAAATTCTTGAGAAATGGCGTGTTGAGCGGCGGAACTCAACACTGCACTTTGTATAGATATTTATGATAAGTATATACGTCCTTTTTAAAAATATTGACTCTAATTTATTCTATATTCGGCAGAAAGTGGGGAATGAAGTTTCTTAACACTAGGTTCCCTCTGCCTACCCTGCTGTTTGCGGGATACAGCGTGAAGCTGATTTAATTTAATTTATTCTATTTTATATCAATCGTATTTCAAAAAAAAAAAATACAATAAAAACCGTATTATATTTGGTCAACATACAGTCAGTTTATCTACTGATTGACAATAAAGGCTACTATTTATTTATACATTCTAGAATATACTGAGGCGTAGTGGCGCAGTGGGATATCATTTGACTAATAAGGCGCTGGTTTTGGGGTCGTTTCCCACTACCAGGAAATAATTATTTTCAATTTTGGTCTCAAAAATGGAAAAATAAAAATTTATCAATTGGCTCCGCCTTAACATTCGGTTCCGCCATGTTCACAATGTCTTTTTTTTATGGGAAAGACGAACGAACGGGTCACTCGATGGCCGCCCCCCACGACTCCGTGTTACACCAGAGGGGCTACAGGTGCGTTACCGGCCCTTAAGGTGGAGATAAGTGCGCTTCTTGAAAGTAACCAAATCGTATAGACTTGAAATAATTGCCGCAGTAGGCCATTTCACAGTTCCTGACGTGTGGGAGGAAATTCCTCACCTCACAGTAGAGGAGTGTCACGTATTCAGATGGTATGGATGGTACTTGAGCTTGAGACGTACTGTTATGTTCAAAAATTTGGCAGCAGGTGAAGGTGTGGCTGCAGATCAGACAGTTCCCCAGAACGCACAGCGAGGATACATGTAAAGTCTGTCACAGATCTTTAGGAGTGTATTAACATGAGGTTCTCCTTGATACTACAGCTGCTAGTAAAACAATTTTAAAGATGACTAAAACGAATACCTACTAAATAAATCAGCTTCACGCTGTGCCCCGCATACAGAGAGAGAGGGTAGGCAGAGGGAACCTAGTGTTAAGACACTCCGTTCTCCACTTTCTGCCGAATTCTGGAGGCGTTGCGTGTTGAGTGGCAGGATTCAAGGCCGCGCTTGGCGTCGACACCAGAGTGAAGAAATGGAAATATAAATTTAAGTAAATATTTCATCTCCTCGAGTGGGGATCGAACTCACAACCAATCGGTTTTACAGTCACATTTTGTGCCCCTGCGCCACTGACCTCAATACACAATACCTATTATTTAAATATTTGTTCGGCAACATTATGTCTTTTTTTATCGAGATTGTTATTTTTTTCGCATTGTCCAAATATATACGAGAACTAATATTTGTTCATATGCTTTACTTTATTTGTACAGATTTAAAATATATTTTTTTTTATAAAAAAATAAAATTAAAATACATTTAAGCGATTGGATATGCATACAAAAATGGATATTTTTTGTAAATGACCTATAAAATATTACGAGAATGTTTTAAATGCGATGGGTGGGTTCGATTCTATTGTGGGGTGAGTTTTTAAATCAAACCGGCGGCAACGTCACGTCATGCCAATAATACTTTTATATAGGTAGTTGATAAATAATCTAAACATATAAATAAAGTACCCTAACGCACATATAATAAACAAATAAATAATAAATAGCTATCTGTATCGACTGCCATCATATGTACAGTTTAATCTTATTACACTGCATCACGTGCTACAAAAATAGATAGATAGATAAAACACTTTATTGCATACATAGAGGAAATATAACATTTAACAAGAGAAATAGGAATATCAATATAAAATAATAGAAAAATAAAAAAAACCATTTTGCGCACAGAGGTAGTAGTAGTTGCAAAGGCGACCTTATCACTATTAGTGATCTCTTACAGCTCTCTTTCAAAATATTTACAGTTTTTTTTTTTACTGATATACGAAATAGCTGCTGTACTAAATAAAAATAACAATGTTGTTATCTATTAAAAACATATTCTTTAATATACTATTAGGTCAATTTAAAATAATTATAACCTAGCCGCCTCGCGCTGCTAGTACATAATGATTTCCAACGTCCATTTCCACTAAACAAACAAAAATCAGCTTCACGCTGTATCCCGCACACAGCAGGGTAGGCACAGGGAACCTAGTGTTTAGACACTACGTTCCCCACTTTCTGCCGAATCATGGAGGCATTGTGTGTTGAGTGGCAGAACTCAACGCCGCGCTTAGCCTCGACACCAGAGCGAAGAAATGGAAATATAAATTTAAGTAAATATTTCACTTCCTCGAGTGGGGATAGAGCCCACAACCAGTCGAATTTACAGTCACACTTTGTGTCCCTGCGCTACGACTGGCCTCTCTATATTTATTTAATATTATTGAAGTGTATTTAGAAAATTTTGATTGTTTATTTGTTAATTCTGAAATTCTAACAATCGTTTCACCTGTTGCGGGTATTGCCTGAACAAACGGAAAGAAAGGTAGACATTTGAAATGTTCTTCTTTCAATTTAAAATAGTTTGTTTGTGTTTTAGTATCGTGTAAACAACTATACGTATGCACTTGAAAATACACTGTTATTTTTAAATTATAGACGGACAGTTCAATTTTATTTATATGTATAGATAGGTGACAAAGGTGCAAGGAATTAACAAAAAGCAAGCGTGGAACAAGAATATTTGTTCATATGCTTTAGTTAATTTATGCAAACGAAAGATAAATATTATTTTTTAATAAAAAAATAAAATTAAAATAAACATTTTAGTGATTTATCCACTTGTGTAAATGATCTATAAAATATTGAGAATGTTTTAAATGCGATGGGTGGGTTCAATTTCCATTAGTGAAAATAAAAATTTTATATTTTCATTTCCTCGCTCTGATAATGAGGCAGCATTGAGAGCGCGGCGTTGAGTTCCGTCATTCAACTCGCGATGTCACCAGAGCTCGGCAGAAAATGGAGAACGGAAGTGTCTCAATGGGAACGGAGTGTCTTAACACTATCCCAGGATCCCAGGATTGTGACTGTAAAACCGACTGGTTGTAGGTTCGATCCCCACTCGAGGAGATGAAATATTTACTTAAATTTACATTTCCAATTCTTCGCCCTAGTGTCGAGGTTAAACGCGGCGTTGAGTTCTGCCACTCAACACGCAATGCCTCCAAAATTCGACAGAAAGTGGGGAACGGAGTGTCTTAACACTAGTTTCCCTCTGCCTACCATGTTGTGTGCGGGATACAGCGTAAAGCTAATTTAATTTTTAATTTTTATTTAAAAAAAATCAATTTTCATTTCTATATTACATTAAATATTAATATATTTTGATTTAATAGATATCCAAAGTTGTTCATTTATCTCCCAAGTCGGCTAGGTTATAAATACAAGCGCCGGTTGTCACTGTCATGAAGATTTAGTAATGTTTCATTTGTAGGTCCTGGCGCGCTGTAGTCGTCTGATTACAGATACCATTTGGTGATGCTGTATCTCGGCAACAACGGTACCACACCTGTATACTATTTATTGTAGCCTGCTACAGTGGACAGAGGAAATAAGTGTTAAGACACTCCGTTCTTTAATTTAGAGACGTTTCAAGATAGTGTGTCGTGGCACCAGAGAAGGGAAATTAAAATAAATTAATATAACAGTGCCCCTGAGGGGGCATCGAATTGTTAGGTCGCCGAATAAATGCCAAAGAACAATTTGTTAAACACTGGTACTTTAAGTACTGGTGCAATGTGATTTAAATAGTTTTTTTTTTAGCTTCACACTGTATCCCGCACACAGCAGGGTAGGCAGAAGGAACTTAGTGTTAAGACACTCCGTTCCCCAATTTCTGCCGAATTCTAGAGGCATTGCGTGTTGAGGGGCAGAGTTCAACGCCGCGCTTAACCTCGACACCAGAGCGAAAGAAAAGGAAATATAAATTTAAGTAAATATTTCATCTCCTCGAGTGGGGATCGAACCCACAACCAGTCGATTTTTTTATTTAAATAGTTTTAAAGTGAAATAATAGTCACAAATTATTTAATATGTAATATTTTATTAATGTTGTTGAAAATGTATAGATGAGAAAGAAGCAAATAATGGAAAAAGGAAGCGTGTAACTAGCAAAAGACAAATAACAACACTGGTTAAGTTCGAGTCGGACTCGGATGAGGATTGTAGGATAGTGGGAAGTAATATTTAAAAACGTGAACAAATTTAAGGTTGCATATGCCCATATGCGCTCATTTCGTTCGAAATTAGACCGAACTAGAAATATAAGTTTTTAATGTTTTTTTTTAAGGTCCACGGACAGTACATTGTAGATTTTAATTACGCTGCTAATTTCATATAAAAAGCAGCAAAATCGATGAATAAATGTCTCTTATTTTATCTTCTAAGAGACTTTAGACCTAAATAATTCATATATTAATTTCAGCTTTATACCTCTACGCGATCTCGAGATAAATGGTGTTGATAGACAGACAGAGGAACAAGAAAGTGATCCTATAAGGATCCATTTTTACCTTTTGGACACCTAGGAAACCTTAAAAATACGCTGACACTTGTAAGAATAAGAATCTGGTAACAAAGTTAATAAAAAACCTTTATGAAAGAGCGATTAGCGATTGTTATAAAATAATTTATCTAGGTACTGACAAAATGGCTAAAAATAAATTTTATCATATCCTTTATGGCCTAAGATCCCATCGTTTAAAACTGTAGGGATCAGATTTTCTAATGAAACTTATATTTAAGAATGATACATGATAGTAGAATAGATTACACAAGGGTTGCCCAAAAAAATCCTGCCGCAATCACCTTTAATTAATGTTTTTCGTAACTCGTTTTTGGAGAAAATTGCACTCATATGTTTTTTATGTGAATTGCACTTTATTTGAAAGATAATCGCACAAGGAATTGGAAAAACAATGGTTGCCAGCTCTCAGTCTGCCGCAAGACCAGGGTTGCCTGGTTTAAAGAGGTTAATGTTAATATTTGCACTTATGTGTTTTTTTAATGAATTATATATCAAATTAAAGCTTATTTTTTTCTCATCACTAAAACACATGGTTGCCTGCAAAATAACTGCCGCAAGCAAAGGTTACCATCATTTGAAATATTTTATTCTGATTCCGTTTGACTTAGAATAGACGATGAAATACGCGGTTTGCCTTATGTTTTAAAGTAAAATATTATAAAATAAAAGGTCAATCTTAAAATTAATATTTATTCTAGCTGTTCACCTGTTAAATGATGATTTTAATCATATAATATCATAAGTACATACAAAAAACTATTTAAACATGAAATCATCCTTATTTTTCCATTGAAATAATGAATCTATGATATTAAGTCTTTGTTAAATCTGTTTTCTAGATATTAATACTCGTTTAAATCGTTATTTTAAAACGACTAAATTATCATCTATATATATAAAACAAGTACCTGACTGACTGAGGTAAGACGCACGCACAGCCGCTGATGGTAGAAACGTGAAATTTGGAGAGATGTTTTTTTTCATAATCTGGACATTCACTAATAATGGATTTTAAGAAAATTGAACCCTAAAGGGATAAAATAGGGGCTGAAAGTTTGTATGGTTTTTTTTTTAATTGGCACCGATTTTTATAAAATTTGAAACTCAGACTCCCAAAAATATTTCATTGAACGCATGCTTCATGGTTTTTTAGAATTCACCCCGTAAGAGTTCAAATAAGCGGGCGAAGCTGCGCGCGCCAACTAGTATTAAATAAACGTTTACAAATATCATTCTATTATAAGGTATTAATTACATAATGTTTTCATAATATAATGTAGGTTGACAATTATTGCAGATATTTTATTTATTAATCAAGAAAATATGGAAAATAACCTCGTTATAAACTCTCAATCTCTCTCTTCGTCCTCAGAGAAAAATATATAATATTAAACATTAAATTTAATTATACTTATCAGACATTAATTATACTTACGTTTTGCATTAGAAAATAATTGAAAATTAGAAAATAATAAAAATCAAATCAGATTCACGCTGTATCCCGCACGCAGCAGGGTAGGCAGAGGCAACCTAGTGTTAAGGCACTCCGTTCCCCACTCTCTGCCGAATTCTGGAGGCATTGTGTGTTGAATGGCAGAACTCAACGCCGCGCTTTGCTTCGACACCAGAACGAAGAGATGGAAATATAAATTTAAGTGAATATTTCATCTCCTCGAGTGGGGTTCTTCTTTATATTTTTGTTTTACAACAATGAACTTTTTGTAACACTGTAAGTGATAACCGTGCGCTGTGTTAATATTTAAGAAAATGTTACTGTATATAAAATTCATTTTTTGGCGAAACAACAACATAATTTTACACTTTAGACTCATTATTAAATTCCACACACATTTTCGCACAAAAAACAGATCTTCATTTTTGTCATGTTAACTAAAAACGTCTTCACTCCAAAATGAAAGGTAAGTAACTAAGTAATATGTTCAAAAACATCTCATTTGGCCATTTGCACTGTTATTGCATTAAGAAACAATATATCTACGAAAATAAAATTATTGCATTTTGTTTGCTTTGTATACCGCCGCAAAATGTAGACAACTAATTGATATTTGCCGACTCCTGGTCATAAACCTTAAATAGCGTTTATTATTCGGCATTACTGTCGAAATTTCTTAGAATTTATTTTTGATAAATTAATTTTGTTTATTATAATTCTATCATATATATTTCTTTCAATGCAAATTCTTAAAAGTTGCGTGAGAAAAAAAGATTGCAGCAACCGTTATCAAAAAAAAAAGGAGAAAAAAAATCAAACGAGCAGAGGACAAAAAGAGAGAGAGTATATTGAAATGTTATTTTCCATATTTTCTTAATTAATAAAAAAACATACGCAATAATTGTCGCCTTTCATTATCTTAAGGAAACATGAAGTAATTAATACCTTATAATAGATTGTTATTTGTAAGCATTTATTTAATTAGATAATTTAGTAGTTTTAAAATGATAATTTAAATTAGTATTAGTATTTAGAAAACAGATTTAGCAAAGACTTAATATCATGGGTTCATTATTTCACTTGAAAAATAAGGATGATTTCATATTTAAATAGTTTTTTGTATGTTCTTAATATGATTATAATCATCATTTAACAGGTAAATAGCTAGAATAAACATTAATTTTAAGATTGACCTTCTATTATATAATATTTTACTTTAAAACATAAGGCAAATCGCGTATTTCATCGTCTATTCTCAGTCAAACGGAATCAGAATAAAATATTTCAAATGATGGCAACCTTTGCTTGCGGCAGCCATTTTCCAGGCAACCATGTGTTTTAGTGATGACAAAAAATAAGCTTTAATTTGATATATAATTCATTAAAAAAACACATGAGTGCAAATATTAACATTAACTGACCTCTTTAAACCAGGCAACCCTGGACTTGAGCAGACTGAGAGCTGGCAACCATTGTTTATCCAATTCCTTATGCGATTTTCTTTCAAATGATGTGCGATTCACATAAAAAACATATGAGTGCAATTTTCTCCAATAACGAGTTACGAAAAACATTAATTAAAGGTGATTGCGGCAGGATTTTTTTGAGCAACCCTAGTGTAATCTATTCTGCTATCATATATCATTCTTAAATATAAGTTTCATTAGAAAATCTGATCCCTACAGTTTTAAGCGATGGGATCTCCACCTATTATGATCAATATCTATAAATAATATTATTTAATCTTTTAATTTATCTTTTAAAACACGAGCTCTGTGTATGCGTTATTAACATTTTGAATTACAAATATTCATGAATGAATAAATAATTGCAGGGGCACAAAGTGTACATGAGATGTACAGGCCATCGACTGGTTGTGGGTTCGATCCCCACTCGAGGGGATGAAATATTTATTTATATTTATTTTTTCATTTATTCGCTCAGGTGTCGAGGGGCAAACGCGGCGTTGAGTTCCGCCACTCAATACGCAATACCTGCAGAAATTGGCGGAAAGTGGGGAACGGAGTGTCTTAACACTAGGTTCCCTCTACCTACAATGCTGTGTGCGGGATACAGCATGAAGCTGAAAAAAAATAAAAAATATATGGGGAACGGAAGTGTCTTAATGGGAACGGAGTGTTTAAAATTTTTAACTCTAGTTCCCAAGATGGCTTTAGAAAAAGAAGCGAGATAAAAAGAAGGTGCTGAATGTTCTTAATTATAGCATCGAAATGTAACACGCTTTTATTATTTATAAAATTGGTACTGTGGTATAAACGGGAAGGTTTACTATTAAGGTGTAAAGATAATTTATTTTTAACTATAATTTAATTTTTTACTTTTTAGTATTTTTAACTGGAGAATTTCACTAGTTAGCAAGACGAATCAAACGAGCTCAAATTCGTTGGGGTTGTGTTGTTTAATTACTTAGTTCCTGTTACTTTCCAGCTCCATCATCAGATCAGCTCTATGTCATAATAATATCGCATCGTCACCCGATTTATACGTGCAAGCAAAATTTCAGCTCAATCGGAAACCGAGAAGTGGATCAAATTTAACTTGCAAGATTTGATTACAGTCAGAAAACGGGTCAGGTGAAAGTAAATAAAAGTTTGTAAAAATCGAACGGCTGTCCACTTTCAAATAAGCTTGAAATGTATGCTTAGCTTGAAATTAGCATGCTCATATTAGCAATAAAAAAAATAGCTTCACGCTGTACCCGTACACAGCAGGGTAGGCAGAGGGAACCTAGTGTTAAGACACTCCGTTCCCCACTTTCTGCCGAATTCTGGAGGCATTGCGTGTTGAGTGGCAGAACTCAACGCCGCAATGTTTCGCTAATATGAGCATTGCTCAATAATA
>JAATLQ010017637.1:0-24521 GCA_013421005.1 Heliconius erato x Heliconius himera | reverse complement strand
AGATGGGTGTGGTGGCATTACACAAGTAATATACTCATAACATTGTTTTGTTTGATATTGTTTAATAAACATATTTTAGATTATTTAGTTAAGTGGTGGTATTGTTATTAATTGTAACTAAATGATTAAAATATTACTAGTGGCGACATTTAGCTATATGTGTACTTCCTTACCATCTGTCAAAGTCATATTCATTCTCTAATAAACTACTATCCAATGTCCATGCGTTTTATTAGGTATCGAACCCACATTCATTCTTAATAAAGAATTAATGTACTTTCAATATTTCAATAGAACATTTATTTTAATTACCGCAATCCGCAATATAAAGCTATACTTTTCTAGAAAATCGTATTTATTAATGAATTTCCAGAATATATACTTATCCTCGCTTTTATAATGAGAAATTAATGGAAAACAGTAATAGATTCATCTAAAAGCCTATAATAGAAACAACATGAAATAGCTTTTAGTTTCAATTCTACTAATATTATATTAAATGACAATATCATAACGAAATTCCAACATCATTGTATTGGCCACTGAAGAATTTATTTGGTTGAAAACGCTCTTAGCAAATTTTAGAAATTGCTGTTACCACTTGAAAAAAATATGTTTCATAGGCCAGTCGCGATGCAGGGGCACAGTGGGATCGATTTCCACTTGAAGAAATGAAATATTTAATATTTCCCGACTGCTAAGGAAGGGTTATGTTTTTCGCGCGTATCTTGTATGTATGTAATATTCTTTATTACCTCGTATCTCCAGAACCGTTGAACGGATTTACATATTTGAGGTATCGTTAGATTCGTATTAGCAGCCCAAGGGTTCTTAGATAGGTGACGTTAATAAAAAATAATCATGGCGGCTGTCGTACGTCATTGGACTTAGTGAAAAAAAAATTTTTCGTTTCGATAACCACAATATGGGTATCAAATTCAAGAGCTCAATTTCAGGATTTCAAAAATGTATATCATGATTATCATTACCATAATAAATTCTAACAAAAAAATGTAAAATAAAAAAATATTTGTAAAAACAAAAACCCCGACTGCATCAAACTAAAAAGAAAATAAACAAGCCCAATAGTTTATTAGGATTAACAGTCGGGACCTATAAGTAATTCTTCAACCAATAAAATCTTTAGGAACCCCGCATAATTTAAAGAGGTCCCGACTGTTAATCCTAATAAACTATTGGGCTTGTTTATTTTCTTTTTAGTTTGATGCAGTCGGGGTTTTTGTTTTTACAAATATTTTTTTTTCATTTCCTCGTTCTGGCAACTAGGCAAAGCACAGTGTCGAGTTCCGCCACTCAATACTCAATGCATCCAGAATCCAGTGAAAGTGAGAAATGGAAGTGTTTTAATGAAAACGGAGTCTCTTAACTAGGTTGTAACGTCCCCTTCTACTGTGTGTGGAATACTGCGTGAAGCTAAAAAAAATATATAATGGACTATATTAATCGTTTCGATGTAACCCACTAAGCCTGGGGCACTTAAAATGTGTCATGTGTCATACACAACTCTCAATTTTTTCCCTTTACCACTGCGGGCGAAGCCATAGGTACTAAGAAATTTATATACTAATAAAATTATATATGGGGCCAGTCGTGGCGCAGGGGCACAAAATGTGACTGTAAAACCGACTGGTTATGGGTTCGCTTAATTTACTTTACTTAACTTAACGCTAGGTACCCTCTGTTTACCCTGCTGTGTGCGGGATACAGCGTTAAGCTGATAATAAATTTATATTTTAATAAATTTATATGTAAAAACTTATAAATGTATAATAATGTGTTTCAGGGTTGCACAAAGTGCTAAACTTTTAATGGCGCTTGTCATTTATCTTTCGTTCGCCCTTCAATTTTACGTTCCCATGGAAATGATACAACGGCGGCTACAGAAGAGGAATTCCACTAAATACGAAAACGTTATTCAAGTTGGCATCAGGACTGTCATTGTTATAATAACTGGTACGTATTTAAAATGTATTTCTATTTTGGAGTAAAATATTATAAATGAAAATCAGAATAATGGAGAACAGAATTCCGACATCAGAATAAGAAATTTAAATAAGCTAATTGCTATTAGAAATTAAACATCATCGACTTATATATAATGATACTTTATTATATAAGTATCGACGTGCCGTGTGATCCCAGGGTAGAATAGGATCATCCTGGTACTGGTAGTGTCGTAAGAGGCTACTAAAGTACGTGTGGTAGAGTCACGTCGCCAGCAATGACAACACGCATGGGCAGACTCGAACGGATCATTACCACCCCCGGCATTTAAAAGTGGCGTTTAGTAGTGGCTTTATGCCACTGCGTTTCGCATCAGGTAATGCAGGGCTGCGGCACCCAACCCACCTTAGAGGCCGGGATCGCACCTGTAGCTCCTCTGGTGTTGCACGGGATCGTGGGCGGCGGTAGTCACTTACCAACAGGTGACCCGAACGCTCGTTTGCCTTGTCCTTTTCCATAAAAATAAATATATATATATGTCGGTCGAAACTAGACTAATAAGTGTCTTGACACTAAGTTGTCTCTGCCTACCCTGCTGCGGGATACACTGTGAAGCTAATTTCATTTATTTTTTATTATTTTTACAGTGGCTGTAGCAGTAGCGTTCCCCAATTTAGAACTCGTGATAAGCTTGGTGGGGGCCATTTTCTTCTCAACACTAGGTCTTCTCATTCCAGCTGTAGTAGACACTGTGTACCATTGGGACAAAGATTTGGGAAGATTCAACTATGTACTAATAAAAAATACTATAATTAGTATAATTTCCTTAATTGCACTTGTATCAGGATCGTATGTGTCCATTTTAGGTATGATGGAAGATTTTTCTCCTAAACCGGATATGCCAGTACTTAATTCTACCATTACATAAAAAATATATACTAAACATAATAAAAATTATTTACTTTATTGACAGGCTTGGTCTAAGTTACAAAACTTTTTTAGTTAGTACAAATTTATTTAACTTATGTTAGTAACAAAATTTTGGTAGCTCGTATGTAAACTACTACAGTATTAATCATTTTGGTAGAGCTCGTATACTTACATCAATGAGGCCAGTCGTGGAGCAGGGTACAAGCGGACTACTGTGACAGGTTGTGGGTTCGATTGTCACTCGAGGAAATGAAATATATTATATTTTCTTTTTCCGAGCTCTGGTAACGAGTCAATTATCAACACGCAGTGCGTCCAGAATTCGGTGAAGTGGGAAAAATAAGTGCCTTAATGGGAACGGAATGTTTATCTCTGCGTACCCTGCTCAGTGCAAAATACAGCGTGAACCTAAAAAAAAAATCTCGCTCCAGTAGACAAAGTTCTGCGTTTCATCACGCAATGACTTAAAACTTCGGCGGACAGTGTGGAGTCTTGATATTAGATTTGTGTATCTTAATATGGGAAATATCTTTGTACTCGTATGTACACCATTCCAATATTTCCAATTTACTGAAGATATATTTTTAATATAAATATTTATTTTAAATTTCAGTTGTTTTTTAGTTCCATTGGATGTTTCTATGTGATATTTTATAACTTGAGCTTAAAGAACAAAGTATTATTTTAATAGCATATAATAAGTTTTAAATTTAATTAAAATTATATTTATATATAGGGTTTTTCGTCTATTAATTGTATTTGAAATGGGTTCCGCCGCTTTCGTATTATTTCGAAATTCAAAAACGGACTGCCTTAACAATAGATTCTTTCTGTCTCCCACCACAAAATACGTCAGGATAAAATGTTATAACTAAAGTACTATAGTTGGTAAATACTTGTAACTATGGGATGATTATGACTTTTGTTCCCAATCGCAAAATTGTTGATATTAAAAAAGTGATTCAGAAGATTGTCCAAAATGGAAAAAAATGCATTTTTTTACTTTACTGCTTTCGTAAAATAAAAATGCGGCGTTAAGCTTAGTGCCTCAACACGCAATAGAAGAAAAAAAACAGACGAAATGTGCAGAACGGAATGTCTCGACAATACATTCTCTCCGTCTACAGCGCTATAAAAATATTATTGATATCAGACAAATATTAAGTATAGTTAGTTTTTAAATATATTTAGCATTTAAGTATAGTTAGTATTTAAGTATTGTTAGTATTTAAGTACAATTAATTATTTTAACATAATTGTAAATACATATTTTTATGTTAGATACATAAATAATATTAATTTAAAAATGATTTCTTCTGTTCATAATGATGTATTTTAAGTACTCTGATAAATTATTTTGCAAAATTAGACTACAAATTTGTTATTTATTTATAAATAAGTTATTTTGTAATTAATTTTAACGTTAACTATGCGTTGATTACAGTATGTTCAATAAATTTATATTTTTTATTTTCTACCCTTTCAGAAGAATAAAAATTATTATTATAAAAGTACGAAATTCATTTCCTTTTTTTCGCTCTGATAACAAGACAAAGCGCGGCGTAGATTTCCGACACTTAACTCGCTCTCTTCTGCTTCGTTTCTTAATCTTCGTAATTACCGTCCACGACTCAAATATCTAAAAATTCTAAAAACAATAGGCAGTCAATAACAAAGCTCATAACAAAATATACGTATATATAGTAATAAGATTTTATATAACACACCAATCCTCTTTTGTTCTAAGAGCCACTTCATCCTTGAACCCTTTTGATGGCTTCCTAGGTAATTAAATATAAAATTGATTAAATTCTCATCATGTCAAAAGATCTTTTTTTAAGTTATAGTAAATAATTTTCAAATTATTCACTTATTGATTATTATTATTTACTTATTATTATTTTATGATTATTATTTATTAATAATTGTTCGATTGTACATCTGACGGTTGTAAGTCCAATTTCTACTCAGCTAAATTATTGCATTAACATATATAGATGCTGTTCTTAGAACAATGGCTGAATGTGGAGAACGGAAAATGTAAAGATCCTCTCGAAGAAAAAAACGGGACTTTTATAGGATCACTTTTTTGTTCATCAATAAAAAATATTAATGAATCATTCTGTCTCAATTAAAATTTTAGGAGACTTAAAACATTGTGACCTATACAATATTGAAATGTAAACAATACTATCATTTTATTATCACCATTATTTTTATAGTATAAATATAAAACCATTTTTTGCTATCTTTCAACAATCTAATAAATAGGTGTGCTTAAATTCAATTGCAATAAAATTAAAAGAAAACAACGCGAAATGCCTAGAAGGACCAACTTTTATAACAGCCTTTTTCGTTTATGATGTGACACAATTCTGTCAACATATTTGCTTCATTTTCAAAAAATCATAAATATTTTTTCTTTTTTTATGGAAAGCGTACGTTTCACTTGATGGTAAGTGATCACCGCCACTTACGTCTTTTAAGGTGGCAAATGCGCTTTTGAAGGTACCTATGTCGTAACCATCCGGAAACTTCAAACTGATGGCTGGAAAGCATCAGCCCAGAGACGAGATTAGTTGAGGACAAAACTAACGCTAGCACATCGATTAGCCTTGTATAGAGAGGGCCCCTTCGAAATTATACATGCTTTCTAAGGTGGATCCTCAATTTTGGAAGTAAATCAGACTAGTGTAACCGCTTGATAGTCGACGAAGCTTTAAAGAACCACTTTGGAGCGATAGTGAAGGCAGGCAGAATCTCCTGAGCCGAGGATGTTTTTTTTAATTGGAGATATAAATCAGCTACCCTATAAAGACCGAGAGAATCTCTTCGAAATGATTTACCGTAGACCACCACAAGTCTTCATCAACCAAAATTTAGTGTGTTCTCATAGAAGCCCCATGGACGTCACCTACGCCCTGTGAGAGATCTATCCTGGTGTTCGTCTAAGAGGGTAGTACAGTTTCTTTCTATTAAGAATATCAAGATGACACCAGTACCGAGAGATCTAAAATACACACTGTATCTCACATTTACCCAGGAGGAGAAAGAATCTGTGATCGCCCAGGGATGGGGAGGAGAAACAGGTTCGAAGGTGCTGATAATTCACGAGGCTGAGGGTCTGACCAGCGCGACCGTTCTAGTGGTTAACACCAAATCTATTAGGCTGCAGCTGCATGATAGCGTTTTGCACGGCATCATACAATATCTCGGCACACCGACAAAACGCATTGTGGAATATAATTTAAAGATGGCTTTGAAAGATAGGAACGCAGCGGCCACCTCTTCCACCATAGGTCTTGCCCTTATCCTAGTGCCAAATTCCTCACACCCAAATCAATTATTATAAAAGTTTAGCATATATTTATAGCTATGTAATTAAATATATATTGTAATGTGTAAAATTGTTAAATATAAAATTACATGTATAAACACTCGCTTAACACCTTAGATCTAAGTAAAATTTTGTAAAATAATGTAAAGTTAAAAATATTATCATCTTATAATAGGTATTAATTGTATGTACTCAATAATGTTATTAATATATATGATAAGGAAACTAGATATAATAATAAAGTGAAAAAGTGTACGGACCAAGTGTCTGTAGTGCTAAGTAATAATAATTATTATAAAGTTTCGAATTGCTTATTATTAAAACAAAGAAGAGTAATATTAATGCAAATAATGTCATTAATATACAAAGATAAATATTATTTAATTAGTAAGTAGAAAAAAATGCATAACGATGTTTTAGGAGCTATGTCAAATTACATTTTTATAATACTTAGAATGTTTGCTGCCATCTTTGTTAGACGCGTGTGGTTTGGTAAATTATATTTATTTATTTATTATTATTTATATATATTTGTAAATTATAATATGATATAAAAATAATTATTATATCAAATTCTAGTCTCGAGTCTATTCAATGTCCTACAATAAAGGCATTTTGTCGAAATATTTAATTAAATATTATAAAAGATAAGACTTTAACAAATTACCAATTATAAACTATTTATGATATACGATTGTCGGAGTTCATTGCCCCGATGTTTTGTTTTTTTTACAACCGACTGCTGCTCCGCTTCGCTGGCACTAATATGGTTAGACAAATTGCTATGGCATTTAATTGTTATATCGCCGCGATCGACATTGTCGCAAGCGATACTTGTATGGTATTGGATATACATCTATGTATAACGGTTTCTATAGTTGTTCTATAACTTGTTGTATGATTAGTAGGTGTATGTATTTTATGTCTTGGAACTCCGGTGTATGTATTAGTGTCCACCAGTCTCATGCAGGTGTGTGGTGCTATTTTATGTCCTGGAACTCCGGTGTATGAGACACGACTGTGGGGTGTGTGCTGTGCGTTTACTTAACATATCGGCCGAGTTGCGGTAGTGCGTTCGATCCAACGACTTATATTGATCTCACAAATCAATCAATATCACGAACCACCATTCTAATACAATCTTAATATAAACAAGCGTAACAAGGACGTTCAGAAAGATCACATACAAACGTCCCTGAGGGTTCAAAAATGACTGTTGTAGCTACGGTTTGGTAGGAATCCACGGTGTAGGGGCGTGGCGGTGCCCTTGCACTTTCTTCCTTTTATAATAACTAACAATTCTAGACAGTTATAGTGGAGAGGAAGACGTCAGTCTTTGATAAACTTAAGAAATGTCACGGGAGATTAAACCGACTTACTGACACCTGACTGACATTACTGATATTTTGCTTATCATAATATATTTTATTTGTATTTGTATTAAATTTGTTGTACATTTTTAAGGGTGTTTGGAATATCTAGTTACATTAGTAGTATTTTTTAGTAGTACGTGTTTACGTTACTGGTATCTATTCTTTACTGTGTCACACGTATGAGACTGGATAAAACTCATGAAATGATAATAATAATCCTACGTCATAACCGTTGAGGAGTATTGATGATTTTTCTTAGGTATGGGTTTGAAATATTTTACCCTGTATATAAAATATCATTTTCATTTAAAATTAAGTAAATAATATATAGAAATTAAGTGGCTAGCAAATTTTGAAAGTGAAAACTTTACCATTTAATTCCAAACAATTTGGCACTTCTCCGTGCTAATTGTATTGCAAAGAACTTTGAAATCCATTAAAATATTTTGTTCTATATACAGAAATATTTACCTATTAAGAATTTATAATCCAAAAACTTTTGCTGAAATGTAGATACATTAATGGGTTGGATATCTTTGTATTTTTTTAGTTGTTATGGATATAAAAAAGGGAATATTTTTTTGAATAAAGATACGTTTAAAGTTATTTACTACGTATAAAAAAATTAAGTGTGACCAGTCGTGATAGCTTAAACTAATCTTAGCTGAACTATTTAACATTTAAATTGATCAACTTGAGAAAGTTTAGGTATAACCTAATTAACTTATTGAAAATTCATGTACAATGTGTGACTGCAAAATCAACTGGTTGGAGGTTCGAGTCCCACTCGAGGTAATGAAATATTTATTTTAATTTATATTTTCATTTCTTCGCTCCGGTGTTGAGTTCCGCCACTCAACACGCAATGACTCCACTCCTTCGGCGGAAAGTGGGGAATGGAGTGTCTTAACACTAGGTTCTCTCTGCCTACCTCTGCTGTGTGCGGGATACAGCGTGAAGCTAATAAAACAAATTATATAATAATTATACTTTTAGTTTTATTTGTTTTATTTTCATAACATACTTATTTAGGAAACATAAGATTTGAACGTCCACTACGTTGTGAATCCGCGCCTCTTAGAAACCGTCGAGTTTTCCTAAATTAGTATTTTTCTTTCGTAAGTGTGCATAAACAATTTAAAAATATAAATATATTCTTTACTTAATTATAGTTATCTATTAGAGGAACCAAAACCTAATTTGTAATTTAAAAAAAGTTTAAAATTAAATCAACTTTCCGCTGTATCCTGTACACAGAAGGCACAAGCACCCTAATGTTAAGACACTCCGTGCCACATTTCCTCTGAATTTTGGAGACATTGCGTGTTGAGTGGCGGAAACGAACGTCGCGCTTTGCCTGGACACGACAGTCACTGGACAGAGCGAAGAAAGGGAAATATACTAAATAATCTAAATAAATATTTCATTCAATGTTAGTGGGTTCGAACCCCGGGTGTGGTTTGAACCCACAAACAGTCACGTTTATAGTCACACTTTGTGACTATAAACGTGACTACACAAACAAGGATATCATTTCCGCTGAAACAGTAGATAATACTAAGGAATTGTATTCATTACCTAGTTAAAATATGTAATGGACCATAATATTTATACTATTTCATACATTATCTGGAGTCCCTAGGTATTTTATACGGTACCAAGGTATTGTGTGGATAACATAATTAAATAAGTTTCTGCTTACCCTGCTGTGTGCAGAATACAGCGTGAAGCTAATAATTAAATAGGAAAAAAAATCTCACATTCTTAACGTATTTACGGAATATATAGGAATATACAAAATGAATGAAATCCTTTAATTTAATGCATAATTATTTATTTTTCAACTAAATATATTACGTGTTAATGTTTTAACAAACAAATAGTGTAATTTAAAATAACATATTAGAATATTTAACTGGTCATTGATTTTTTCCTTATAGCGTTCAAACTTCAATCAAATGATACTGTTGGCCTTAATTGTGTTATTTGTAAATATTCTGCCACACTTTTGTCGCCCAAGCGCACTTGTAGATTACCGTCGGGGAAAAATCTGCTTGAAAAGGTCACCTCACCGTCTCCAGCAAATAATTCCACAGAACTTGCGTCGACGTAGATTCTCATTTTAACTATTTTCTTTGGGTGCCATGCTGTGCTGCGGATACCATCGGGTCCACCTCGATCTAGAGTAAGAGTTTTCGATTCTGCATCGTACAAAATTTTAACGGATGTACGATTTTGTCCATCACTAAGTGAATTTTCAGGTTCAATGTTTAATTCCAAACTGTTATTTCTTTTAACAATAAGGCTTATTTCTGCAGCATTATCTTCTAAAAATACTGTAGTTCCACCACTCGCTCTTCCTCTGCACAGTATTTTACCTCGAGCTGATTTCATTTCAGGTAAAGGCGTTTGAATTAAATGGCCATCTTTTGTTAAGGACAATTGCCGTACTATTGTCATTTGACCTGTAAACCCATCGGGCCCCTCAGGATAATTTTGATCCCACATGTCTAGCCATGCTACAACAACTCTACGCCCTTTTCCATCCAAAACAGACTGCGTTGCATAAAAATCATGGCCATGGTCCAATTCTCTGAATTTTGTAATAGGCTTAAATTGTTTGCTTGAATAATTAAAATCACCTATAATGTAACCAGTTTGATAAAGATTTCTGTATTTGGAGCCTTCAGCTTTCATACCTTGAGGAGAGAAAAGAAGAACAAAGTGATCATTTAGTTTGAAGAAATCTGGACACTCCCACATGAAACCTAAAAATCCATCTGATTTATCCAAGATAGATACTTGCTGCCAGTTTATTTTATCCTTTGAAGTATAAAGAAGGACTCTTCCCAAGGAGTCATTATTAAAGGAATTACCCAATACCATGTAATAAGTACCATCATGTTCCCAAACTTTCGGATCTCTCAAATTTGGTTGATGTTTATCTTCTATTATTATTGGATTGCTTTTATACTTGGTAAAAGTAACGCCATCAGTGCTAACAGCTAGAGCTTGTCGTTGTATATGATCAGGTGTTTTTCCAGGATGGTTTACGTTGCCTGTATAATATAGATACATTGTATCGTTTTCAACGATAGCGCTACCAGAAAATACACCAGTTTTGTCGAAGCTTTGGTCTGGATACATAGCAATAGGAAGATGCTTCCAGTGAACTAAGTCACTGCTTTTTGCGTGACCCCAATGAGCAATGCCTGGCACTAAGCTGCTGTTAGGATTGTATTGATAGAATAGATGGTACTCATTTTTAAAATAACAAAATCCATTCGGATCGTTCATCCATCCATACGGCGGTGCTAAATGGTATCGCGGATAGTATCGTTGGTTTACTTGCGCGTTACATCTGTAAAATGATAAAAATATAATTAAACTTATCTGCAACGTAGCCATCACTGTAGATTGTGATGGAATTGTTGATAGGCTTCTGAATAATGAATCATTTATTTCCGTTTCTCTAAGATGTTATATAGTTATGACCTCGTGTCTAGTAATTGTTACTTGTCGCTTTTGTGTAATTGTGTTTTTGTTATTTCAATTCGCTCCGCTTGTGGCTTCGAACAAAATTATGCTAAAGGTTCTTTCATATGACTTGCACTTGGCTGTTAATTTATTTTTTAGTAATATATATATATGCTAATTGAATATTGATTAAAATACTTGAATATCGTAACGCCTGTTTGTACAAATAGAATATAACAAGACTTTTTTTTTGTAATATTTTACCAGTAATTTAATATTGCCATTTTATCAGAATATAATATATATTTTTTTATAAATACTATCTTAACATATTTATTCCTTATACTTGGTGAAAAAAAAATCGTTTTGAATCATCAAATCAAATTCAAAAGCTCAATACGAGGATTCAAGAAAGGTATATCATGATCGTTACTATAATGAATCCTAACAAAAAAGTGAAAAATAAAAAAATATTTATAAAAACAAAAACCCCGACTGCATAAAACTAAAAATAAAATAACCAAGCCCAATAGTTTATTAGGATTAACAGTCGGGACCTATAAGCAATTCTTCAATCAATAAAATCTTTACCAGGAACCCCGCATAATTTAAAGAGGTCCCGACTGTTAATCCTAATAAACTATTGGGCTTGTTTATTTTCTTTTTAGATGCAGTCGGGGTTGTTGTTTTTATAAATATTTTTTTAAAATTCATTGATATCAATTCAGACATATACATACATGTATGAACAACGGTAATACATTAGATAAGTTCCTTCTATTGAATTTAATCACGTACATGTATTTAAAAAAATGCTTAGTGAAAAATTGTGCAGCTAATGTCAAATAGAGAGTTTTTATGATTATTTGACAATAGTCATTGTCAAATAATCTTTATACTTAAATATCACTTGAACAAGTCACGTGTTTGGAATAAGGCTTCCAATCCCGCAACCTGTATTCTTCTGGATCTGGGTATTTTGGGGTTTAATCATTTTTAATAACGTGGGAGAACCTCGATATTAGCGGCAAAAGACAAAATCATTTTTTTTTAAATAAAACACTATCTACTATAGAATATGTAACTGTTATTTATGTCTTCACGTATAATAAAAATGTATCTGATCGATGTATGTAGTAGGTACATAAAAGATATATGAGAAAATCTAGTAGTGTTTAATAGAAAGTGCTTGCGAAGAAAACTTAACATATTTAAGTGGTATTTGCCAAATTGTATATTTTAGTACCAACCAACCACGGCTTACCTACCAACTAAACATGGCTTCCACACTCATTAGCCTAGCCATTATTTAGAAAATATCGAATTTAAAGAGAAAAACAAGTTCATTTTCATCAAACATCAAATCATCAAATCCCTCGGATCTTACACCTGTAATTTCGCAGCACGCAATACCGAGATCTCGGTATATCGAGATTGAAATCTCTAGTTTGAAATATGCTTGCATTATTTATTTTATTTATTATCCATACCTATATTTTAAATTCGAAAATAACTCTGTCTGTCTGTCTGCGTAGCAAACAGGGCCAAACCGCTGATCCAATTGTGCTTAAATTTTATACAGAGATATTTGCGTGTCTTGGGATGGTCATAAGATACTTTTTATTTCTCATATTTGTAATATTCTTGATTTATACTAATGTATTCCAATATCTTTCAATTTGACGTGCAATTTATTTTGCCATGTTATTTTATACGTCGCTAAGCAACCGCTGCTAGGCAACAAGGAATTTTGTTATTTGAAGAAAAAGTCGCCTAAAACGAGCTTACTGACTCAATATTTTGAGACACATGCGATGCTATATATTTATCTCTGAAGGTTGAACTACAGTAACTATTTTAATATATTTAATTAATATTTATCGGCTTATTGTTAATGTATTTTCTATAATTTAGTATTCACACTTGTCAAAAAAATATAATAATCACCTTTAGTATTTCTTCTAGATTGAAATTAAAGTTTACTGTACATCCTTATAATAAATACTTAAGATACTTAGATATTAGTGATTCAAAATGAGCTAGCCTACCGACTCGAGCTGTCATACGACGTTGACGGTTTGGTAAATATTCATATATTTTCGATCTACCTGTTAATTTTTATGTAATTATTTGCTGTTTAGCTGTTGCTTAGCTTTGCTGTTTTTAGTTCTCTTAGTAATTAATTAGTAGATTAGTTAGATTTCTTAGTGTGGTGTAAGTTTTGGCCCTGCGCGGCAATTCCCGCTTCTTTTTATTTAATGTTAGGTATTTAAGTGTATTTAGGTTATCTCAGTTCTGTTGTTAACAACTTAATAAATCATAATTTTAAACTTTTCCGATTTTATTTGATATTGCTCGCAAAAATTATCGTATTTAATATAGAAAAATATTTCGTTATTTCATAGAGTATCTATGTACGCATGCACGGAAAACTTATAAAAACTTTTTCGAAAAACGTATAAAAGAGTAAATCTTTATCTCAAAAGTGTAGCCTTTGTGTTGCTCCATAACTTCCTATATCGTTCACTGAACGTTCCATTTTTCTATTTCTCAGAGCATTAGCTCTGGGAATTTTTCTCTTTCTCAGAGCATTAGCTCAGGCAATTTTGAATTTGTGTATCATGTAAATAACCACATGGACTTGCAAAAACACAGTTATTTTGATCACAAACAGACACTTCACTTTTATTTATAATAAACGGTCAATGCAACGGAAACCTTGCAATTATCATTTTATTTATTATCTAAATAAATCTCAGCGACAGTTAATTTATTTACCGTTTTATCTTAATATATATTATATTTCGTGTTAATTTTAATCCTTTTATATATTTATTTAATATTAATAATGTAGCTTTTGTTGTTTGGTTTTTTTATTAATATTTTTCTTTGGTTACGTTTACTTATTATTATTGTTTATTTTATTTAGGTAGGTTCTTTTTTAATGTTAAGAATTTCATTTAGTTACTTTTACTTAATTTGGTTGTTTATTTAAATTTTTCTGATATTTTTTTTACTCGTAATACTAAGTCTCCACACTTATTATTATTTTTCAGCTTATTTTGATTGTTTAGACTTATACTTTCTTACTAATCCTACTGATAACTGAAAACAATTTCATAAATATATTTAATAATTTCAGTCAAAGTGGGCGAAGCCGCGTCCGCGTTCGAAAATATATTCAAAGTTTTATTTGAAATACTTACCTTTCTCTTTCTACAACCTTAAGAATTTCGTACGCTAGTCTTACGGTGGTAAGCAACATAAACACGTTACACTGCAGTTCGTAGTCAACTCTTGCCTTTCAAATGTCGCTATACGCTCAATTTTGTCATTAAAATATTGTTACTTAATTTTTTTAAATTATAATGATTTTTTATAAATACTTAGTTTTTGCAAATAATACTTAAATTGCTTATTTTTTTGCCAGAACCAGAACTAACGAAATAACGTACTAGCACGAACTTTGGGCCATTTACCTTAAATAAATCAACGAAATTTAATTATATACAAATAAACATACGAATACAAGATGTTCTATAATAATATCTTATATAATAATACTTCTTAACAAACCGTTTTATTCAATATAGAATAATAATTTATTATCATTGTGTGCAACAATAGGAATCGTGTAAGTTTACTTTACATAAGCATATGTAAATTACTGTTTTCAATATAAAATATTTATGCAGTTATTAGGTCTAGCGAACAGCAAAATAAAGGAAATTAAACAATTTTTACAATCTTTTATCTTTACGCTTATTCTTGCATATTAGGGTAGGATGTTGAGTAGCGGAACTTAACACTGCGTTTTGTCTTGTTACCAGAGCAAAGAAATTAAATTATTTCAAATTCAATTCAAATTCAAATAATTTTATTCAAAATAAGAAGTTACATGCTTAATTTTTTTAACGTCGAATAATTTACTAAAGTTAATGCCTCAGACCTGACAAGAACCGGCGCAAAAAACTCAGCAGGACTTATATTTTTAAAATCATTTTTATAGAAATACATATTTAATTATCTGTTACAATGATACCTTCGAAACAGACTGGAGCGAGCATTTCATTTACCTATTTTTTATAAAATCGTAACATAGAAAAAAATTCTCTGACATTTTCTGGGATCATATTGTAAAAGCGTACACATTGTCCCATAAAAGAATTGCGGATTCGATGCAACCGAGTTACAGGTGCACTTAGATTAAGCCTATTCCTGGTGTTAATATTATGAACATCAACAATTTTGGTAAAATAATTAATGTTATTTTTAACATACATAACATTTTCAACTGTCAATATATTCATTTCTTTAAACTTTTGCCTTAAGGAGTCTTTAGGACCTAATTAGTTCCCCTGAATGGACATCGAATCCAAGATCGCTTTATATATATGTATCTGTTCATATATATGAAAAACAAAAACGTATAAGCACAGAATTTGAGAAATTGAGACAGTATGAATGATAAATTAACTAGAATCAACAAGAAAAAAATATGAATAGTAGTGAAAAATAGAATATCCTTATAATTAGAGGCCGTCGTGCTTCATTGAGTCCGACTGTAAAGGTAATAGTTTTGGGTTCGATTCTTAATCGGAATAATTAAATTCTTCACGTTCACTTTACTTCTTGGCCGTAAAATATTCGTTGAATTAGATTATTTTTCTTCATTACTTCGTTATTTGTTTTAAAATATTTCTTGTTTATTACATATTTAAGCGACCAGATGTCCCACATTTTATGGGTAATAAATAATAAAAAAAAATCAACAAAACTATTTACTAAAACAGTGCTTAAATACTGATAGTAAAACTTTCTTATATTTGATTTATAAGTAGCGATCGGCCCACGTCTTCGCCCGCTACATCTATATAATACGTGACGCAAAAACTTTGTACCAATCCCCTTTGTAAAAAGTACAAGCTCTTATTTAGTTTAACCTATCAAGATGTTGGTCTGTCTGTCTGTAATCAAATCTTGCAAGATAAATTTTATCCACTTTCCAGTATCCGTTTGAGCTGAAACTTAAAATATAACTTTAGTTCCCATGACAATGCAATTATATATAATCAGTATTATTATTATAAATTGAGGCCTGTCGTGGCGCAGGGGCACAAAGTGTGACTGTAAAATCGACTGGTTGTTGGTTCGATCCCCACTCGAGGAAATGAAATATTTAATTACATTTATATTTTCACTTCTTCGTCCTGGTGTCGTGGCAAAGCGCGGCGTTGAGTTCCGCCACTCAACACGCCTCCAGAACTTGGCGGAAAGTGAAGAACGGAATGCCTTAACACTAAGTTCCCTCTACCTACCCTGCTGTGTGCGGGATACAGTGTGAAGCTGACAAAAAAAAATATTCTTAATCGACTCTCAAGATGGCCACCAATACAAAATGGTTATTAGTTATATATTATCGTGTACGAAATGAGCGGGTTATAGCCCTTTGTGTAATGTATGTTGCTTGTAATAAGACATTTTCATTTAACTTGACGTGTTTGTGTATGTAAGATTTTGCAAGCTCAATTTCACCTACTTTCCAGTGTCCGATTGAGCTGAAATATCAATTACGACTTCAGTTTTAAAGACAATGAATGAAGTAATTTAAAACCCATATTGCTGTTAATCCAAAATCACCGCTTCAACAAAATGGTAGATTACAATTTTTTGCAGAACTCCCTGGGCACCAAATGAATGAGCTTGATTTGTAAAATACGTTACACAAAGAATAAAATTTCTAGAGACTGGAGATGGCGCCAAAATTGAAAATTATATAGACGGAGGAGTATAAAATTTGACACTGTTATAGTTTATACAGGGTGGAAGAGGCAGCGCTCCATTTACGGAAACAGCATATAGGGTAAAATATTTCAAACCTATACCTAAAGAAATTAATCAAGATGCATCAACAGCTTGGATGTAGGATTTTTTTTTTCATTTCACGATTTTTATCCATACCTGTATTTCGTGTGACGCGATTACGTATAGATCCCAATAACATAAACACTTACTACTACAAAAATACTACTAAAGGTTAAACAACTTTGAACTTTATCGCTAATACATACGACTCGATTTCGGAATGAGCCGTGTGCGGCGGTGTTCATTTGATAGGTTTATGTGTGCGTGCGTCGTCCTTACAAAAGGCCGTTTTATTTTAAAATGACAATTTTATTATTTATTTTGTTTGAAAAAATAACTTTTTCATTTTTGGAAATTTATTTTTTTCTGATTTATATTAGGCTTTTATAAAGTAGTTAAAACTGTGGTTTCATTTAATGTGGTGGTAACTTCCACCTTGTATAGAGAAGGAGTGCAGAATATTTGAATATTTTTTTAAATAATACTTATTCGATATTTAAAATTAGATACTATCTAGTCTTAAACTGAACTTGATAACTGAATATTTTTTTATTTTTTAAATATTTTTAAAGTGTTATTCCACACTTAGGAAAGAAAAATACTTATTTAGAAAACGTATAAAAATTTGAGTTCAATTTTTATACATTTTCTAAATAAGTATTTTTCTATTTGAGTTCAAATTTTTATACATTTTCTAAATAAGTATTTTTCTTTCCTAAGTGTGGAATAACACTTTAAAAATGTTTAAAAAATATTTAAAAAATAGTATTCTCTCTTGCCAACCGATAATTCTTAGTAATTATCTTTGGGTAGCGGAAATTTGTAAAAATCTCCCTATAGAGATGCTAACAACATAAATAAGTTGTAACAAGCGTATAAAAATTTCGACGCAGCTTGGCGAAAACGCATGGCTTAGTGGTCAGAGCGCCTGGTCGGTTTCCAGGAGGCGCGGGTTTGAGTCCCGCTGCGTTCAAATTTTTTTACGTTTTCTAAATAAGTATTGATAACTGAACTTTGTAATCGTAATATAAAAACTCCCCGATATATTTTTTTAAACTGGATGTCTTTAATCAAAACTTCTTACGATGAAGAATGTTTTCAGTTGCGTACTATATATAGATGGTATTTTTACACTAGAACTTAAAAAAAATATGGTTTATTTATTATTTGTTAATGTTTTTTTCTGATAGAATTTTTATGTCATTGTGATTACCTATTTATATGTAGGTATAGTAAGTAGATCATAATACATATCTATTATAACATTTGCCAAATATTAATAATATACATTTTTGTATCTATAACGCGTATTATACGCGTTAACAACTTTGGAAATACACTGAACCGAGTTCTTGTTCTAATATGTAAACATATTCATAGTAATTTCACAACGTATTTATAGTAATTTCAAATTTTCATAAGGTTTCTTATTTTTTTTTTGGAAAATACAATACAATTTAAGTTCTTGTTAACAATTTACCTTTCAGTATTACTAAGTAAAATTGGTTCTGGAGATTTTGTGTAATAAATATTAACTATTTCTACTAATATACATTTTAATTTGTACTGAAAAACAATAATTAACACTGTCAAATACGACCATTTTGATTATAAAAAATCTTATGTCACTGATGACTATGAAGATTGTAAAATTTCACAGAGTATTAATTTAATATAGTGGTACGCGCCGGTTTGTCGACAACTCTCGGGTACGCTGTCGCCGAACGATCGGGGAGGGGCTTGGCGGGAAAGGGAGGACACGCATTTATAATGTAAAATTTGAGCGGGAATTAATTTTTTGTTGTAGTGAATAGTAAAGTGAATTGTAATTAGCATTATTGTACGAAATATAGCGATTACAAGTGAATAAATATTTGAATACTATTTTTTTCGTTACAATAGTTTAATTATGATAGTGTGCTTAGCACTAAGTAGGTATTTTGCTTTTTATTGCATCGTAATACAGAGTGGTAAGTGTCAGCACCACTTTAAATGAAACCAAAGTTTTAACTATATAAAAGCCTAACACAATTAAAAAATAAAGTGATTTTTTCAAACTAAATAAATAATAAAATTATTGTTGTAATATAAAACGCTATTTGCCAAGAACGACGCACGCACACATAAACCTATCAAAGGCAAATCGCCGCATACTCCTCATTAGTAGGTATTGGCGGCAAAGTTTAAAGTTGATTAACCTTTAGTAGTATTTTTGTAGAAGTATGTGTTTACGATATTGGTATCTATACGTAACTGTGTTACACGAACTACAGGTATGGATAAACATCGTGAAATGAAAAAACAATCCTACGTCTAAACTGTTGAGGTATCTTGATTATTTTCTTTAGGTATGATCTTACAATATTTGGTCTTGTAATTTACAATGTTTTTTTAGTTCTATTTTAAAATATTTTAGAAAAGTATCATAAAGTATCTCTGGCATGTTTTTAAAATAGCGTTCTGGCCTACCAATACTTGAATGGAATGATTATTAAAAAATATTGACATATATTATTTATATGAAAAAAATCTTTTAAAATACTTTACATGTAGCTCAGTAGTAATGTAGGAAAACATTTTTCATATGAATTTTGGTATTCTTGAAGTCGCATTTAAGTACCAGCAGAGAGAATACATACAATGAAAAAATATATATATCAATTTAAATTCATATGAAAAAGTACCTTAACAAATAGTTAACTATATGTTAAGGTACTTTTTGTATTCTATTGTATCATGTTCAAAACTCTTCGGTTTTAAAAAGAACATGGAACGATCTTTCATATAAAACCTGTTATAGTACCAAAACTCGCGATAAAGGCAAGCATAAAGTAGTTGAATATACTGAATGTAACTTTATAATAAATGAATGTAAAAAATATAAATTAAAATTGTTCATATATTAAAAGTATTTCATTCGAACCAAATAGCTCTTGAGATCAACGCGTTGTATCAAATTAACTCTTAAATTTTCTGATATTAATATAAATGTACATGTATTTATCATGAATCATGTATATGCTATTATTATTATTTTTGATACACACTGTATCCCATAAAGAGCAGAGTAGGCATAGGGAACCAAATTTTATGACACTCCGTTCGTCGCTTTCCGCTGAATTTTCGAGGCGTTGCATGTTGAGTGTTTTGCCTTGGTACCAGAACGAAGAAATGAAAATATTAATATATAAACATTAATTTCCCCGATGAGGATCGAAACCACAACCGTCGATACAGTAACACTGTTGTGCCACGACGGCCTCAATTTAATTATTGTTATTTTATATTTTAATAATTTATAATGCATACATAGATACAAAATATATCAACGAAAATTATAAACAGAATGAATGGCCCACGCATGCGTATTACACCAATAAGTTTATGTCCCTGGCACCGGCAGTACGTTCTAGGCTCTCGATACCCGCGCTCTGAAACAATTCTTCAACGTACTTCAGAGCTTTTGGCGAAGTTTATATATCACGTGCTTGTAAAAAAGCTTTAGTTTCTCATATAAAATTAATGTTTTTTTTGTATATTAAGTGTTTATCCTGGAATACATTTTAATTTAAAAAAAAAAAACAATTAAATAACTTTACAATTTCTTGTGTACGACCTAAAAAAACTTTTGTGTGAGTTGTGTATATAAAAAATGTGTTATAATCTAGAACTAATGGATAGATAAGTTAAAAATCATGTGTTTTTATGTGAAAGTTGTTTAAGTATTGTGCGTAATGTGTAGTTTTTGAGTGGCAAACTATTATCGTAGGTGAGTTTATAAGATTTCTGATTTTTCACAATAACAACAAAGTATTTGATTTTTTATAAAATAAAAAAATAGAAAAACGGTTAAGTGCGAGTGGGACTCGGGGCTAAGCTTCCGTACTAATTTCAGATTACAATCCTGAAATTCTAAAGTTGGTCAACGGGAAGTACAACTTATAAAATTTGACAAACATAAGTTTGCGGGTCTATGCACTCATTTGGTATGAAATGCACTAATATAAGAGTGTAACGATTTTTCTGATAAAAAACCTATAAATTGTCACTTTTTAGATTTTTTTCTTTATTTGTATAGTAAATTCTCACTTTGTGCCAACTTTCATAACTGTAACATACTTTCCGCGAGAAAATCTGTCATGTAATCAAAGGCTATGTAGTCTATAGGTTTTGATAGGTTTTGATTACGTAGCAAATTTCATACAGAATGTTGCATTAATGCTCGTATGTTTTCAGCTTGATACCTTCACGCCATCTCGAGATAAATGGTCTTGACAGACGAACAGACGGCCAACAAAGTTATTACGTTTTGAAGTACGGAACCCTAACAAAAAAAAAATATTCAAATTAAATATTAAATATTTAAAATAAAATAATAAAACAATTAACTTCCAAAATAATAAAACAATTAACTTCCATTGCTATTTAAAACACAATGATTGTTAATTTGCAATCATCGTTTTTTTTTTATTTGTTTTAAATTGCAATGCGTGGGTCATTTTTTTTTATCTTTAGCGTTCGCATTGTCCTTAATAGTTTATCTTATTTTATTTATCCTAAGTTTCCTTTGTACAAAGCATGACAGTCTTGTAACAATATGTTGCAATAAGAGAAAAACAAAGTGTAGATCACTAAAAACAGACACGATTATAAACTTTTATAAAAAGAGAGATCACTCCTTTTTTCTAAAACTTTTTTTGTGAAGTCTTCAATAATACGTAATTAATTGAGTTTCTTTTTGTTAATCATTCAATCAACACAGTAAATTTTATTTATTTCCTATCTTCAAAATATTTTTTAATTCTTCCAAAAACTTTTTTTGAGGCTAGTCGTGGCGCAGAGGCACAAAGTGTGACGGTAAACTGAAACTGGAAATGAAATATTGCATATTCGCATGTCCTCCCTCTGGTATCAAGGCGAAGCGCGGCGTTGAAATCTTCCATGCAACCCACAATGCCTCCAGAATTCGTTGGAAAATGGGGAACGGCGTGTCTTCACACTAGGTTATTCTGCCTACCCTGCTGTGTGCGGGATACAACGTGATACAAAATAACAGTTTTTACATTTCCGCATCCTTTTATCTAAGAATGACTAAATTATTCAATATAAAATATATTCTATCCCTTCTCCAGATATTATATCATTCTCTCTAAGTTTTTAGCTATATATTTTCTTGTAGAACAGGATTTACTTTTTCATTCATTGTTTCCATTGTTTTATTGGTCAATTCCAGTTTTCAATTTTCATCCTATCAAACAAAAGTCGAATTTATTTTCCATTTTACGTAAAAAGGTTTTACATTTCAATCATTTACTGGCACCACTTGTTACTAATAACTATATTCATCGTCTATTCTTATGTTTTTCTTATTTTAATTATGTTCTGTCTTGTTTTGTTAAGTGTAAAGTTGTGGTTTTCCGATTATTTGGTTGGATTTCGACTAAATTAAAAAGAAATAAAAAAAAAATGTTTTTTTTACATTTTGTCTCATGCAAAATAAATAAGTTAAGACACTTTGTTCCCATTAAGACACTTTCGTTACCCTTTTGTTTACCAATCCTGGAAGCATTGAGGGGCGGAACTCAACGCCGCGCTTTAATTCGTTACCAGAACGAGGTAAATAAAAATATTTCATTTCAGTTTCAGAGTCAGAATCGTACTCACAACCTGTTCCGTTTGCACACTCTTGTGCCTTCACCCCATGACCGGCCTTAAATATCAAATTACTTCTTCTTCTTCATTAAATATTTAAGCAATTTCTATGTAACAAGAAAATATATATATGTTTTATTCTTACGCAACTGTCAATGTTGAGGTCATCATTGCGCCTGGTACAGTGGGACAGCATTTGACTTTAAGCTTTGGTAATAAGTCAAAGTACGGCGTTGAGTTCCGCCACTCATCATAAAATATAAAATTTAAATTATAAGATATTTAAAAACTAATCGATGGGGTGATAATGAGGTCAGTCGTAATGCACGAGCACAAAGTGTGACTGTAAACGCGACTGTTTGTGGCTCCGATCCCCACTTTGGTGCCAAGGTAAAAGGGCGGCGTTGAGTTCCGCCACTCAACACGCAATGCCTCCAGAATTCGGTGGAAAATAAGGAAAGGTGTTTTAACACTAGATTCCTTCTTTCTACCCTGCTGTGTGCGGAATATAGCGTTAAGCTGTTTTTTCTTATTAATTAGATCGTACTATACAATATGATATATTATACCAAATATAACATCGTATTATATGTTCTTTTGTTATGCCAAGTGCATTTAGAGACCAATAAAAGAAATCGATCATAAATAAAATATATCAATTCTTACCTATTGCACCCTTCATATTTTTCACTCTATTCCGTTGTTTCGTTTGTGCTAATAATGAATCATTCTATTTTTTTACTTACTGTGTGGTCACATACATGATTCCATTCCTGTACAATGACAGTAATAACTTTATCATTTACTAATTTGAACACAAAAATTTAATCTGTTACGCTGCTATCAGTACAAGATATGTAGACCACACGTCACACAAATACAACGTTCAGCTTAGATTACACAATATACAGCATACGAGTACCTGTCTTATGTAAGACAAAGTCAATATTTATTTAGGCTATTGACAGATCAATGCAATGATATTTGGCATGGCTTCCTAGGTAATTTATTTTTGCTTTTTTGTCAAAGTTAGTATGTTGTTGATTTAGTTTTGTTTAGTGATATTTTTAAAACAATCACAACTTTAAGCTTGATTAGGACTCTTGAAAAATACTCTCTCTAAAAAATATTCTATTGCATTTCTTCTATTTCTTGTGAAATAATTATCTATCTAATATATATTAGATAATAAAAAATAATGGTATTTCCAACTGAATTTGTACATATGACCACTAGAAAGTCAAACAATACACGTTTCCTATTTTCGAAGTTGAGAAACCAACCTGGACAATTTGTTTTAATAATGAACTAATAGATATAAACTAATTGTAATATGAATATATAACAATTATTCTAAAGTTGAAAAATTTGTTGGGTCGTAGTATAGTTAATCGATATTATAACTGGTATTCCCAAAATATACACACTTAGAGGTTGAATTTCGAAAAAAAAAGACCCGTCTAGGGTAGCAAAGTTTGAAACTCCAGCACTTATAGTAAAGAAGTTTCACACTTTCAACCCCAAACACAAAGGGAAATTCCCGTCTTAGTGAGGAGTTAAATTCAATAAAGAAAGCCCATGCAATATTTGAGACTCCTAGCACTTGAGATTTCATAATGAATGAGTGAGTGACCTTTCTTGCTTGTATATATATAGATATCATCACATTTGTAATGAAATATATTATTATGTTACTTCGAAACACACAGCGTTGATTGAAGAAGCAGTCTCTTAATTTCGCCTATTTGCATATATAAATGGTTGACTTACCAAATAATCCTCGAAATACTTTCCTCTTTCACTTCTGCAGTGACGTACGTCATCTATTCTCTGTGGCGACGTGCTGTCATCTGTCACTCATAGCGTCTTATAATTTTGCCGCGATCGGATGAAAAATTTATAAATAACAAAATTTTTCTCGA